>JACEGR010003782.1:0-98409 GCA_014170235.1 Listronotus bonariensis | reverse complement strand
GATGTATGTACATGTAATCGTTAGGTGTAGTAATTTAAAGCCTAATATTTTAATTTTTATCAAATATCTTCAACGAATTTAAAGTAAAGAATACTTTCTATTCCGTTTTAAAAAACTTAGGTTTACATTTTTTTACTCTAATTACATGGTATAGGTAGGTATATTATAATGCGCTTTAAGGTTAATACTAAAAAAATGGTTTTGGCCTAAACCAGAATAAATTAAATAACGCCATTTTGTAAACTTTTTATTAGTATTTAATTAAAAACGAAATAAATTATAGCATTTAAAAATTACAGATAAAAGATAATTAATAATAATTAATCTAAAAATTTTACGTGCCGCCAAGTTCAAGCAATGATGAGCGGTGGGACTTTATTTTTGCGCCTTTTATTAATGTACGAAATACACTTATAAAAAAATATAAAGGGTGTAACGGAATGTTGTTATAGAAAATTTAAGAGCAGATTCTACCATAGAAAATATATAAAAAAGTTTTTATACAAACATAGGTCAAATTCCTCATTCTTAAGATTTGTGTAATAAGTGTTAAACTTGTAAAAAAATGCTTTTTTTATTGCTTAAATATTCCTTATACTCAATTTTGTTTGAATTTGGCAATGTTAGTTATGGTTAGGTGGTAATTTATCATTAACCTAATTTCATTTAATATTAAATAAGTGCAGTAGCGTCTCCGGCTGCAACTGAAGGAATACTTTTAACAAAAACAGTGGCGGCGCCAACTTTTTACCCCGCAGAAAAATTTGGAGGATGGGCAGCAAAATGTACATGTGCAATATTGAATTAATATTAAATTTTAATAGGATATTTTATTAATTTTACACTAAAATGTGTTTTTAATTACATAGCTTACCATACTGCTAATATTTAATATTGCTACCATAGATTATTTATTCAACAACTTTATGATTCGGATCATTTTCGGATTACTTGAATATGAATTAAATAAATGGTTAATGAGAATGGGATGTATTTTTGACGCGACGTCTTAAAATTTGATTAACCCGGCTGAATGCACCAAAAAACATTACTCATGTGCCGTTATCTCGCGCGTTCCATTTAAGGCTTGAAATGCAAGCGAGAGCGCGGAAGGAGCGACAAAGAGGCACAGTCTCCGCGTCGTTCGACATCTGTTTCTTTTCTACTTGAGTGGGCGTGCAGTGAATAGTGAATGTGGTGTCAATTTTTTTAGCAACGATAATAAACATAGTTATAACGATAATTTCATAGTAAATTCATAAAATGTAACTAAGTTAACTTAGACATTACTTAACAATATTTAGAATAAAACGAAGAGTAAAAATAATTTACAGATTTTGGATGGCAACGTAGTGGTGAAAGATCCTGAAACATTGGCAAATTTATTTGCAGCTCAATTTGATGTAAGCAGAATTGCTTTTCTGTCCCAAGCATGCTCTGTTGGTGATAATATCAAAAATGTACCATTTTCATTTTTTTGGAACCCACAACACCCAGTTACCTGTATAATAAACTCTTTGCCGTTAAAGTACTCTACAGGTGTAGATGATGTACCTGCTGTAGTGATTAGGGAGGTGGCTGATATTATAGGTTTCCCTTTGGCTGATCTGACTAACAATTGTTTTGAAGCAGGGTATTTTCCTAATCAACTCAAAATAGCTAAAGTGATTCCTGTTTATAAAAAGGCAATAAAGAGATTATCACTAATTATCGAAATATTTCCGTGCCACCTATATTTTCTAAAGAAATTGAAAAGCTAATATATATAAGGCTTTTAAACTATTTTGTAGTAAACAACTTGTTTTATGTTGGTCATCATGGCTTTATACCAAAGCGGTCGACAATCACCGCAATATTTCAGTCTTTAAATTATATAATAGATGGTATTTATTTGGGTACACGCCAAAATAAAAATAACAAGTACTAAAAACCAAAAAAATTTAAACAAGTAAACAGATAATTAAAAATCGACGTTTCGGTGGCAAATCTGCCACCGTTGTCAAGATAAATGGAATAAAACTAATAAAAATAAAAACTTACTATTATTTAGGCTTTAAAATTCACAATTTTTCTGTTTTTTTGGGATATTCTGAAAAATTTAACATTAAATGTCAAAACATGTTTGTTTGGTTATAGTGTCATAGAAGATATGTTCTGTAGTTTGGCGGATTCATTTAATAGATGGTATTTATTTGGGGACACGCCAAAATAAAATTGAAAGTACTAAAAACCAAAAAATATTAAACAAGTAAAAAAATAATTAAAAATCGACGTTTCGGTGGCAAATCTGCCACCGTTGTCAAGATAAATGTAATAAAAATAATAAAAATAAAAACTTACTATTATTTAGGTTTTAAAATTCACTATTTTTCTGTTTTTTTGGGATATTCTGAAAATCTGAAAAACTTTGACATTTAATGTCAAATGACATAGATAACAGGTTGCTGGTGTAATGATTGTTTATTTTACAAAAAAGGTGAATATAGTCGCCTTCCATTTAACTAGGCGGGCTGTATTTTCCGAATCAAATCAATAGATCAGAGGTTCCAAAAATATTTCTATGCAAAAAACAATATGGCGGTATTTGAACAGCTGATTATTGTATTAAAATTTAATAATAATAGGTTAGCAGCTTATTTGAAACTGACAGGCATAATTAAAATAATGACAGGAGATTAAAATGATGCGTTCCAAAATTAAATTATCAGAAGTGCATTCACATTTTTGTATGATATTATTTTGTAAGTACGCCCGTACGCACGAAAGAAATAAGCATTATATTTCTATGCGTAACGTTTTGGGAAGGGACAATAATAAGAATGAAGCATCAATATTAATTCTACCTATAATATGTATAATTATGTTTAATTAAAGTAAAATATTTATCTTTGATTCCGTTAATTTAGCATCCATTTTAGCCCACAAATTGTATTTTTATGTTGCTGTTTATTTCTTTGAAAGTGTAAGCGACAAAAAATATCAGCTAACATAAATAGCAACTATGGTCGATCAAAAAGTCTTACACCTTAGAGGAATGTATATTAATAAAATTATCTCTAAACATTTTCAAATTCAGAATCATCAGATTCATTTGAAGTACTTTCACCATTTTCTGAAATCGAAATAATTAATGGTTCCACTTGAACGTCCAGCATTTTTTCCCTGTTCCACCAGTCCAAGATGATTTTTTCTGTATGTTCTACGACTTTCTTCCAGTAGTCCCCCGTAATTTGCTCCAGCGATTTTTTCCAAACTTCCTCCACCTCATGTGAGTTAAGTCCATCACCGACATTCTTTTCATAAAATGATTTTGCTCCTGCCCAGATTAGTTCTATAGCATTAAACTGGCAGTGATACGGTGGTAACCGCAAAACCTCATGGCCATTTTCCCGCAACATTTCATCAATGGCATATATTTTTGCTTCTGAATAGCTTTTGCTTTCATCAAAAGTTCAAATTTTAATAAATCGGGCGATGGATTTTGATTTTCCTGAACCAACCATTGAAATATTTCATTTTTTTCCACGAGGAATTGGGCTGTTTATTCAGGATGCGAGAATGGTAAGACGCATTGTCTAGCACAATTACAGATGGCTCATCCAAATTCGGTATAAGTTTTTCTCTTGTCCACTTTTCAAAAAGTTCACAATCCATGTTATCGTGGTAATCAGAGCTTTTTGATTTCGAGGAAAAAAATTAAACTCGCTCCCTCTACAAAACCAGTATTTGAACCAGCATTTATTATTATATATCTTTTTCCCGAACCGCAACCTTTTTTTCGTTTCACTGATTTCACCGAGTCATCTTGCCATGATTTTGACCCACTCCCGTTCGAAAATACCCAAGTTTCATCTAAAAAAATAACTTTCCTAAAATTTGAATCATAATTTTCAACATATTTTTTAAGAAATTTCACTCGTTCACTGGCAATTCTTGGATGTTCACACAAGTATCTTCTATTGCAATCCTTTCTGTAGCGAAATCCTAGTGTTTTAACCAATGCTGATAATGATCTAAGCCCGATTTCTAAAACTCCTCGTTCTCTTAAAGTGTCTTTCAAAACTGGAAGCGTTATATTAATTTTTGAGGCATATAAGTCATATATAACATTTCTCACTTCCATTTTTTACATTCCTCTAACGTTTCACACTTCTTTTTCCTTGATCGTCGTTGCGTTTTCTTCATCGGTGTATCTCTACGACTTTCATTTACAATCCTCTGTATTGATCTCAAACTTATTTTCAGCGCTTCTGATACTTTTTGGTAAATAGACGTTGAATGTACTTCCTCGGTTTCAGTTCTCTTCTTCTGTTCATTTTTAAAGTAGTCAGTTAGGTTGAGTACCATTTCTTTGGCCTGGGGATGCAAAAACCTGCAAACCGATTTCTTTTTGCCATATCACAATTTATTTATTACCGTACTGACAGATATTTGTCAAAAACGACATTTTTCTATTACATTTTACCTTACGTGAAATTTTGGAGGGATGAGGTCGAGAATTGCATTTTTTTCTTTGCAATGCCCTATCTAAGTCGTTTATGATATTTTTCGTATTCGGATGATACCCGGTCAGATATTTCGGCGAGAAAATATATATCTGAAACTCACAATTACGGAACTCGGTCAGCGTTTGGCGGTAGTAGTGAAGCGCGTTCAACAACAAACGAAAAACACATCTAATCATATTTTTGTAACCTCTGGAAATTATGTTTTCTTCTCTCTTCGGTTCATGAATGCCTAATACACATATCGCGTTTATATTACGGACATATTTATTTAATGATGATCTAACCTTTGATCCGAGAGAGATAACAGTAAATAAGTTTGTCTACGAAAAGTTCATAACGCGCCTAGATAAGTGGAAGGTGACTTTAGTTAGTTAATTTTTAGTCTTCCTGAAGATACTTCAGTATCAAGCAAAAGGCAACCAAGTGTTATTTAAATTAACTGAAATTGATGCTACACAATTATCTTTATTTAATAATATATACGCACTTTCTTTGATTTTGCGTTTTTTAGAACAAGTTTCCTTTGCTAAAATGCTCGAAGCATCCCAGTTTATTCTATGATTGTTATCAAATGCGTGTTGGCAGATTTTTGATTTATGAAATTCTGTGTTTTTAATGTATGATCTGTGTTCTTTTATGCGTTTGGCTAATGGTCTACAAGTCTCACCTATATAAAACTTATTGCATTCGCAAGGTATTTTATAAATGACATTTTTGTATTTTCATTTAAGTTGTATGGTTTTGTTTTTGTTAATTGAGATCTGATTGTGTTTTGTGTTTTAAAGATTGTGCGAATATTAAATTTATGCCCTATTCGTTGAATTTTATTTGATAGTCTGGGAATGTATGGTAAAAATAAATTTGTAATAGGTCTATTTTGATTTGGTCTTATAACTGGAGTTTCAAATTCAAGGAAACAATTATTTATAAAATCAAGGGGATAATTATTTTGAATTAAAGTATTTTTTAAATAATCTATTTCAATATTTATATTTTGATTAGAACAAATGACTTTAATTCTATCAAATAGACTTTTACAACTCCCTTTTAACCATTATTGGGTGATTTGAGTTAAAATTTAAGTATCTATTTGTATGTGTAGGTTTTCTGTAGATTTTTGTTTCAAAATTGTTTAAATCTTTTTTATTAAAATGTCAAGAAATGGTAGTTGTGAGTTGTTTTCTTTTTCTAACGTAAACTTAATTGTTGGTTCTTGTGTATTAATGTGTGTTAAAAAATTATTTAAACAGTGTTCGTCATGTTGGTATATAGAAAAAATGTCATCTATATATCTCCACCAAACTAAAGGTTTATATTGATAATTTTCTACAAAATTTGATTCAAAGTTTTCCATAAAAATATTACTTAATAAAGGTGATAAAGGTGAACCCATAGCCATGCCAGAGGTTTGTTTATAAAAATCAGTGTTATATTGAAAATATGTTGTTTTGACACAAAAGTTAAAAGCTCAAGAATAGTGTTTATGCTTAATTTTGTTCTTTCGCCAAGATGGACATCATTTTCTAATTTATTTCTAACAATATTTAATGTTTTATTTACTGGGACATTTGTGAATAAACTAACAACATCAAAACTTACCAGTGTATTATTTGGATCAATATCTATGTTTGATAATTTCTCTAAGAAATGTTTAGAATTTTTAATGTATGAATCAGTGTTGTTTACCAAAGGATCTAAAATGGTAAGTAAAAATTTTGCTAATGGATGTGTAGGTGAGTTTATACAACTTACTATAGGACGTAAAGGTATATTGGGTTTATGTATTTTTGGTACTCCGTAAAAATGTGGTGTTTTACTGTTGTGAGGTGTCAGTTTAAATCTTTCATTATCTGTAAAAGAGTTTTTATGTTTCTTTAACATATTATAAATTTGTCGTTCAATACATTCAGTAGGGTCATTGTTTATTTTTATGTAATTACCATCATTTAAAAGAGACATTATTTTATCATCATATGTATTACAATCTATTATAACTGTTGCATTTCCTTTATCTGCAGGAAGAATTTTTATGGAATTGTCTCTTTTTAATGATTGTAATGCTTTTTGTTCAATTTGTGTTAAATTTTGTTTAATTTTTTATTAAATTATCTGTTTACTTGTTGTACCCAAATAAATACCATCTATTAAATGAATCCGCGAAACTACAGAACATATCTTCAATTTAAATTATATTTTAGAACAAATAGATAATAAAAACTTAGTCTCAGGAATGTACTTTAATTTGAGTAAAGCCTTTGACTTGATAGATCATAGGTTGTTGCTTCGTAAGTTGGAATGTTATGGTGTTCGTGGGTTACCCAATAAATTGATAGAATCTTACCTGACTAACAGAAGTATGACTGTGTGTGTTGGTTCTGAACAGACTAAATCGTATTCAGCATATAAACCAATTACCAGAGGAGTACCACAAGGTTCCATATTAGGACCAATATTATTCTTAATATTTGTAAATGACATGAATAAAAAACTGGACATCTCAAAATTATATCAATTTGCAGATGACACTTCCTGTGTTATCTCTTCTGCTGAAAGAGTACTACTCTCTAAAAACTCTACTGAAGTGGTAAAAGAATGTCGGATTGGTGCAGCTCTAATAATCTTGTTTTGAATTCAGATAAGACTAATCTTTTATTTTTCAAACATCACGGTTTGGAGTCCTTATATGTACCTGCTAATAGTAAAACTTTGGAACAAACAGCTTCCGTAAAATTTTTAGGGATCATCTTAGATTCTAACTTGGATTTTACTGAGCAGGTTAACATTGTTTTGTCTAGAATGAGTTCCGCGACTTATGTTATAAGATACTTGCGTGATCAGGTTAACATTCAGACAATAAGAATATTTTATTTTGCTAGCGTCCAGAGCATAATTTCGTACAGCATTATGTTCTGGTACCGTTTCAGTGTTTCTAATGCCAACAGAGTTTTTGTTGCTCAGAAGAAGATTGTTAGAGTTGTTTTCCGTATGAAGTTTAATGAATCATGCCGGGGTAAGTTTAAGTTGCTGAATATGATGACTGTTCCATCTTTGTTCATTTATGTTTGTTGTGTCTTCGTAAGGAGTAATCCTCATATGTTTGTCACCAATGGGGATGTCTCTCAGAACATGATAACGAGGGGTAGGGATAATTTGGCTATGCCACTTCATCACGTCTTCATAAAGGGCCTCTAGTGAGCTGTATTAAGGTTTACAATAGAATGCCTTTAAATATAAAGAGGGCACCAAGTTTAAATGCCTTTAAAAGTAATTTAAAAAAAATTAATTCAAAAGGAATTTTATTCATTAGAAGAATATTTTAGCGATTTTCATTAGTTTTCCTGGCCTAACTCTAATTGTGGATATATTGTACTTTTAATTTAAACTACATTTTATTTATTTTAGCTGTATAATTATTTCTTAAGTGTGTTTATTTGTTTATTTTTTTTTATTGTTTTTTTTAAATCCAAATTTAATTTTATTTATTTTAACTTTTTTAAGTGTTTTTTGTTTGTTAGTTTCTTTAAAGTTGTTATTTTTTTAACCCATATTGTGCTTTATTATTTTAACTGGATAATTACTGTTAATGTTTACGTTTGTTTTTAAAAAGTTGCTTCTTTTTATTGTATATTACATTTTATTTTTATTAATTTTATGCTTTTTAAAGTATGATTTTTAAAATTTATGATTTAGGTGTATTATTTTACTCTTTACCTAAAACTTATGACGTTGTCAATGTTCAGAATTGAATGTATTTATGACAATAAAGGAATTATTATTATTATTATTATTATTATAATTGCGGCGATAAAGGTCATGATTTTGACGTTGTCACGTTTAACTATCGTTAGTAAACCGACTTTGCAGACAACCGATTTTTTTAAATGGCCATTTTGCGTTTCTCTGGTTCTTGAATAAATTTGCAGGTTGGGCAAAGGCTTGGGCAAAAGCTATTAAAGTTGAGCGCCCTCCCAACTGTGCCCACCCCTGGCGCCGCCAGTGTATTTTTTAAATGGAATTCCCGGTATATTATATTAGAGACATTTTGCACCTCTTAAAATAACAGACTATTTTTGGCCTCCTTATGGTTATCGTTATTAAACATAACGATTACGGCAGCAGTTTTAGACAGAGATTTAGCAACCTCTTTTAAGAAATTTATCTTGCGTCTGCGCTTTCGACCCATAACCTTATTTTTGCCTGTGGTTCGCCGATTTTAAAGTTTGCGAAAAATCAGTATTTACTTTTATTCTCCATAAGTTATATATTGATTTTTAATATATGCAAACAGTTCCCTTGATTTTGTTTTTTAAAGTAGATGTAAACAATACAGTATAAGCAAAAAGCAAGTGTGCCAGATTGTAACATGTAAATTAATTACTGATTTAAAACATCCTTAAAAATGCAAGTCCGTTTTAATTTCTTTACACTATTTTATTTTTCTTACTGCTATGAATTTTTCGCTAATTATTCGTTATGTATCAATAATATTTTAATTAATACGGTATTAAAATTTCAACCTTCTTAAATAATCGATATTAAAAATTTTACAATTTGGCAACCACGCAGTTTACCAATAACGATAAAGATAACGATAAGCTCTTCGGTATTCATCCGTAATTAAAGGAGTCCGGTATGGTTAATAACGATAACGGATCATGTTTGCGTTACTGCGCAGTCTCAGAATAAAGTTAACCACAACGGAATTGCAAAATAAGGGGTGCAAATGTCTCTATTACCACTAAAAATATCCTTTAAAGACCTTTACAAAATCACCACATTTAATATGTATATCTTTTATAGTTCTTGAAATATAACCACTTAAAGCTAAAAACTAGTAAATATAATTCCCATTATACCTATATACCTACAGCACTAAGCTGAGATCGAAGACTTTATAAAAACCTAATGGAAGTTAATTCAGCTGTTTTTCAGATTTAAATGGTCATTTTTTTTAACTATTAAAGAAACATACATATATTAAATGTGGTATTTTGTAAAGCTATTTAAAAAGAGTTTTTAACGGTAACATAATCTTTTTTTTTTTATCTTTGGACAAACCACGAAGGCTTAAAGCCTAAATACTAACGTACCGTGGGTGTCTTAATCGAGGTAAGAGGGAGTTTGTTGACACGGGACTTAAATACTTGAAGATTTGGGGGAAGGAAAAGACCTTCGCGGGCAGCAGGTTCCACAATCTAGAAACTCTAGGGATAAAAGAACGAACAAAGTGAGAAGTTCGGGGCCTGTCCAGTTGGACCGTATAGGGATGCATACGCGCGGAACTACGAGTTTCTCTGTTGGGAACCGTGAGTGGAGGAACTATACTGGACAATTCTTCAGAGCAAAAGCCATGGAAGTACCTATAAAAAAGCGATAAATCCCCCACAGCTCGACGATGGGCAAGAGAGAGAAGCCTTTCTGTAAGTGAAGGATCATTAATGAGACGAATAGCTCTTCTTTGAATAGAATCAAGAATGCTTAGGGTTGTTGGGGACGCCATGCACCAGATATGAGAACAATATTCCAAGGGAGGTAGGATTTGGGACACATATTAAGTGTATAAATTAGAAGCGGAAAAATACTTTTTGCTCGAAAGAGAAATCCAAGCTTTTTTGAAGCTGCCGTGGCTATAGATACAATGTGTTTATGCTAGTTAAGGTTACTTTCAAATGTGACGCCCACAAGATTGAAGGTGTCTTTGCTCTGTAAAACTTGGCCGCTCATAAATTTGGTCACTGGTATTTGATGACTCTTTTCGCGACAAGGAACATGATTGTGTTTTGGATGCATTAAAATGAACGATTTTTGGCGTCCCAATCCAATATTAAATTAAGATTCTGCGAAAGAGATATCTGCATCGCTCTGCGTTTGTTTTCCAAGTCAGGTTTAGTGATGGGTTTAGGAACCTGAAAACTGGAGTGAAGGGTACTATCGTCGGCGAAACTATGAATGGAATTAGTTGTGGACGAGAGAAGGTCGTTGATGTGAAGAAGAAACAATGTTGTTGCCATATCTGAGCCCTGAGGGACTCCAGCATTTACTTGGTGAAAGCTTGAAGAATGGCCGTCTACAATAACTGATATACGTCGATCAGATAGATAACTAGAGAGACAAGTACAGAGTTTAGTTGAAAGACCATAGGAGGGAAGTTTATTAAGAAGTGCGGCATGCCAGACCAGGTCAAAAGCATTGGATATATCAAGAGCAACGATCTGGGACTCACCTAGAAACTTAAGAGACTTATTCCAACAGTGTAATACGAAGATCTGCTGTAGATCTTTTGTGGCGAAATCCATACTGCCTGTGATGCAAAATTTTGTGTTTTTCTAAGTACTTAAGAATTTGTGAATTAAATAATTTTTCCATTTCTTTACAAAGAACTGAGAGAATTGAAATTGGTCTATAGTGAGATGGAGGGAATTTAGATCCTTTCTTGGAAATAGGTTGAACACGTGCAATTTTCCATCTCTGCGGAAAGATACCTGTGTCGTAAGAAATTCGAAAGAGCCCGAGTTAAGATTGGTGCAAGTTCTGGAGCACATTTTTTTAAAGCGATTGCTGGTATGCCATCCAGACCATATAGGGTGTTCCATTGAAAAACGTTTACCTCCAATTTTTCTTATATTTTTGATGTTTATTTGTTCCTTAGTTCATAGTTTTTTCTATACTTTTTTCAAATCGTTAAAATTGGTTGACCAAATATAAATGAAAACCCTGTACAGATGAAATGGGCCAAATGGTCTCCAGTCCGACGCTAATCTTGTGTATAAAATGTAATAAAGAAATTTTTTAAAACTTTTAATATGCTTTTTTATCATATTACACCTTTAAGACATATATTAAAATCAATACAAATACGTATTAAAAAAGATTATTTCTACTCGGCGACTCTGTTTGACTAGTACAATCCGCTGTGATGGCTCCAAAAAAGCCCTAAAATTGATAAATGGATCCCGGGTCACCAAAGTCACAGACGTTAACAAATTATTTATTTTTTTCCTAGTTGGACTTCTCAGCTGATAAGAAAAAGAATCTTAGCGCCAGCGGGCA
This sequence comes from Listronotus bonariensis, assembly GCA_014170235.1. Taxonomy (NCBI): domain Eukaryota; kingdom Metazoa; phylum Arthropoda; class Insecta; order Coleoptera; family Curculionidae; genus Listronotus; species Listronotus bonariensis. The sequence goes on along the minus strand of JACEGR010003782.1, from coordinate 86,851 downwards.
AGAAAATTGATAATTTATTGATCATAACTTTGAAAATATTGATAACTTTCCGATTGGTAATTATTAGCATAGAAAAATTAGTTCCTTTTTATAAGTTATTATTTGCGTGTGATGAAATTTACAAACAAAATTTCCAATTTTGCATTTTTTTTAAAATAGAGAAATATATTTGTTTTTAACAAAGCCATCGTTTTGTAATTAACAGGCAAATAAGTGTTATTTTATTTTCAATAATATTGGAAATTTCTAATACAGGGTGTCCAGTAACTCAAATTTTCAGGGGTGAAATGAAAATGAAAATTAGGAATGTTTCATATGAACATAATAAACGTCTTAGTTTTAAAAATATGGGGTGCTAAAAATTTAAAAAAAACATGTTTTTTTTTAAATAAGTTTTATACCAATTCAGATACTTAAAAAAATCACAAGGCGCCCTCTTTGCAGCAAAAGACATTTTATGGTCATTTCGTATGGATAATATTAAATTCTACAGTGAAAAATTGCCTTTAATATTTATTCTGTAATAAGAAAGGGGTATTTGACCATGCTAAGAATTGGTTTTTATTTATTTACATGAAAACCGTGCATAAAATGCAAAAAGTCAAGATATCAAATTTATGTCAAAGTATATGAGAATTTAAAAAATAATTTTATTTAGAATAATGCAGTGGCCTTTTTCTTAAAAAAATATTTACCTTAAACCCTTCATGAACGACACTGGTAAATTTTCTTTTCTTGTATGCCAAAAATGTCTCTTGGTGCATAGGAGACGTAGGTACCCATTGTTTTAAAATATCTAAATTGGTATTAAAGCTATTATAAAAAAAAATATTTTTAAAAATTTTTTGACACCCTGTTCCACAAAAACTAAGACGTTTAGGACATATTTCATATGAAGTTTTTTTAAATATTTTTGATTGTAGAATTAGCCGTTAAAGTTTGTAGGATAAGTTTTGAAACACCCTTTATAAAGCAAATACCACCAGAGGCGCATATTACATATTTGCCGCCCATAGGCTATTTTATTTTCGACGCCCTTTTGTTTATCTTTTTTCCGTGAAAATTAATTTTGAGCAAAAAAAGGTCCTCACTTTCATATTCTATATATTATATAAAAATTTAAAAATTCGAAATCCACTAAAATTATTTATACATACCAATTTTGCCGCACCCTACACAACTCTGCCGCCCCCTAAAAACGCCGCCAAAGTCTTCAGCCTACTCAGCCTTTTGGTAAATACGCCACTGAATACCACATAATATTATCCCAAATAAAATGCAACAAGGAAACAACGTTAGTATAGTAAAGAGGCTGTTTAAACCTAAGAAAGAAAGTATCCATTACATTTAATGTAAATTAATGTGTTGTTTGTTCATTTTTTATTCGATATAATAGAACAATTAAATTTTGGAGATTGTACACTTTGAAACCAGCCCCCTCATTTGTAATCAGAGGGTGTAGAGGGGGCTAAGCCCCGCAAAACTGCAATTAGCACCCCCAAAATTATTGGGCAGGTAAAATGTAGTAGTGTTTTTCGGCAAAATATAGTCTATAAACTGGGGCTAGTTGCGCCACTGTTTGTAATTAAAAAGCTGAATTATTTTAGGTAAATACAGGAATACCTTCAAACTTTGCAACATATTTAATTAAGAAGATTGATGTCACCAAATCTGTGGCACCACATTTATCTTTTCCTTCTCTTAATACTTCATTAACTTAAGAATAAAAACATAATTAATGGGTACAAAGGATTGTTTGTCTTGTAGTCTTAACATTATACCATATCGATGACACAAGTACACAGAATAACTAAGATCAGACACGACTAATTTTTAAGGTAAATTATTAACTTTTTTATTAATTTTTTAACTGTAAAACGTTTTTTTGTTTGTTTTCGTTGAAAAAAGTTAATCGTTGTTCCTGGCAAGTTTTATAAAATTTATGTCATTATATATTAGTTAATTCCGTATACCAATGACATCAAAATGCTAGGTATTTTTGCCATGCGATGGCTGATATCGCCGTTAAAAAAACGTAAAGGTGTATCATAAGCTTAACAGGAAAGCCATTCAAAAAATATACAGGGTGTTCGGAAAGGTGAGGTCAAAAATGATAGGGGTGATGAAGTGAGCCTAAATAATGTTAGTACTTCATATAAAAAAGTTCTATGGCGTTTCCTTAGGGAGTTATTAACCTTCAAACTTGCGGAATTAAAAAAATATATATTTCATTTATAACTTTTAAACGGTTGCCACAATAACAATAATGATATTTGGGCATTTAAATTACCTTATACCAATGCTTTTTCCATAGGCAAATGATTGCGCAATAAGTAATAATTATACAGGGTGAGACGAACTTTTTCGTTTATTGAATTTATTTTTACAGAGGTAAAAAAATTGACATTTTGCTTTTACCGTTTAATTCCTTCATCATTTTTGTACAAAAAGGTTTACTTTATTGAAATCGGTATCTTGGACCGTTCTTTATAAAATCGTAAAAAACAGATATACCCCTATTTTGTATGTAATAAAAAAAACATTTTTTGAGAAAATTATAAAAATGTGGTAAAAATATTTAAAAATGGTGTTTGAAAGCCTTTAAACTTTATAACACAAATAAAGACTGTTTTTTTTATAATTTTACCAAATTTTAATAATTTTTTAAAAAATTGAATTTTTTATTACATACAAAATGGGGTAATATCTGGATTTAGAATGCATTTTTATAAAAAACGTTCCAAGATATCAATTCAAATAAAGTATACCTTTATTGTACAAAAATGATAAGGAAAGTAAACGGTAAAACCAAACTGTCAAGTTTTTCTCTTCTATTTCCTCTATAAAAATGCATACAATAAACGAAAAAATTCGTCTCACCCTGTATAATTTTGACTAAATGCGCATCATTTGCCTGTAAAAACAAGCATTGGTATGTGCCAATTTAAATACTCAAATATCATTATTATTGTGGCAACCCTTCAAAAGTTATAAATGAAATAAATTTTGTTTTATTCCAACTTTGAAGGTCAATAACTCCCTAACGAAGCACGATAGAAGTTTTTTTATATAAAGTACTAACATTATTTTGACTCACTCTATCACCCCTATCATTTTTGACCTTACCTTTCCAGAAACCCTGTAAATTCCTAGTTTTAACATGACAAAAAAAACAAAAAAAAGGTTTTTAAATGAAAATGTCAGAAAGGAATATACCAATGACATTTTATGATTATACCAATTGAAAATCCGAAAATTAACTATTAATAATGTTTACGACAAACTAGATTTAAAAAAAATAAAATAGACCTAAAAATTTTTACTTGTTATACCACTACAACTTAATTTGATTCCGCAATTTTTTTGAGACCACGAATAATTTGACAACTCTCCCGACTCGCAGGCTAGGGATAATTGTTTTTTTTATATTTGTGGCCAAGAAAAAATTACTGACATAATTTAGGCAAGTGTCGTATTCGGTAGGAAAATTTACACTAAATTGGTTTAAAATATCCTTATATTTATGCGTTTGACACGACTTTTGAAAGTGTATCCTTTGTTGTTGCTCTACTGGCCAATATACCTTTAATTATTGCTTAAACAGTATGTGTAGAATTTTAGACCTTAACATTGTTTTTTTAATATATTATTTTTTATTTATATGTAGTACTAGTATTAGCAAAAATCTATTTGAAATAAATCGTTGGTATTATAGGTATTATTTTTTGTAAGAACTTTGCATTCAAAACTTGCCTTGCATTCTCATCTTCTATTACAATTTTAGAAAGTGCATTGAAACCATATTTTGTGTTATTTTAATATATTTTGGTTTTTTATAACGCAAGCTACTGCTTGTTACAAAAGTTTTCCTTTTCTGGAAATATTTTTAATGCTTCTGTAAAACAAGGTAGAATTATAACTTATAGCTTTAAATTGTGCAACTTTTACAATGTACGAGGCCACTTTTTAAAGTACGTACCGTTTTTAAATTATGCCGCCGCAGCGCTGCGGTAGAAAATGATTTGAAGCCCTGAACACAGAGAAACCGTATTACAGCACGCGCTTTACAGTCGGCGTGATTCTCAATAGGTGGGGGGCATTTTAAGATCACACAAACAGATTTAGACTTGATCGGATAGTTCCGCAATAGCGTCTGTGGCTCCTAACAGATGTAGCTACACGGCGCGCATGCGCTAATTTAAAGACGGTACTAACTTTAAAAACATGCCTCGTATCTATTATATAAAGAAGCTCCAAATTTGTCATATCAAAGACCTTGACTGTTACAATATAAAATATATTGATCAAGATTTAGGGTTGGCTTTTCGTTTCTGGTTATGGATAATCTGTGATAAAGTCGTCGGGCGCCCGGCGCCTTCTCGGCATGCCGCCGTGGTTTCGCACTGGCTCACGCTCATGAAAACGGCGCTAATGAGCAAAGTATTAGTCAAGGGTCAGAAGTATAATATTCAGTGCCTGACGTGTGGTGTATCATGATAAAAACTCTTTTAATTTTTCAGTTTAGGTTTTAGTAGTCAAAAAATGTTATCCATGGTAAAAATCTCTGCTTCTACCTAAACTCCAAAAATACTAATCAAAGTTTGAGTAAATCTTATCGTTGACAAGGTAAAAGCAAATTAACGATTGTGATTTAAGAATATAACTTAGTACTTTTATTTTTGAACTTATGATAGAGAACTTACATAATAATAATAAAAAAATATTGGGAAACATATTAAAAATTAAAAGTTATGTTATATGTTAAAGACTAAATAAATCTTCTATTTAAAAGTCGAAACAAACTTAGTTTTCCAAATGGCCCTGTATATTAATTAGATACAAAATTAACTGTTGCAAATAATATTTATTGACGTTTGTTCTTGAAAAATATTAATATTTAATTTTTTAAGTAATTTAATTATTAAGAATAATTTTAGAAAATAAATTTAATTATTACATAATATATACAGGGTGTTTCCAAACTACGGTACGAAACTTTGGAGGGTGATTTCTTATGTCGTTTTATGAAGAGAAGTTTCTAAGAACATATTATGTTCAGACTTGCTTTGTTTCTGAGATACAGAGCGTTAAAGTTTTTAAAAAAGTCGGAATTTTTAAAATATATTAAACACCTTTAACCGAATTAAATTAAATCTCGTAAATCTATTTAATGTAATAAGGTGCTTGTAAAACTCTATCCAGATTAGGATTATTAGGTCCAGTGGCGTCTCAGTGGGCACCACAGTCAATAATATTGAGAAAAAGTACGCCACTTACTTTTTTATGGAATTTTTATATTTTTTTCTGATTAAGCAACTAAAAATGCAACTTTTTAGTCTCTTGTATTTTTTGTATGTAGCAAAAAAAAACTTTGTAAAAAGTCAGTGCCATACTTTCTTTCCCAATAATATTGGCTGTGGTGCCCACTAAGACGCTACCATATCTTGATCTTCTTGATCTAGGTAAAGTACCACATACAATAATTGTGCAAAATTTTATTTAAATTGGTTTAATTAAAAGGTTTTAGGATATTTAAAATATATTGACTTTTTTTTATAATTTAATGCCCTGTATCTCAGAAATGAAGCAAGTCCGGACATATGTTTATAGTAACTTTTTTTTATAAAAGACCAAAGAAATCACTCCAAGTTTCGTAGCGTAGTTAGGAAACACCCTGTGTATATTTTTTGATTAACTAAGCTAACATTTAAAATTTTTTTCGTTGTATTAAAATTGTCTGTTAAAAGATTAAATTAATTTTTTGTGATTGGTATACTTAAAAACAAATTTAAAATATTAAATTATTATTAGGACAATAACATCATGAAATAAAATTAGTTTATTTTAAGGAAATTAAAACGGTTCTAAAGTAAAGAAATGAAAGTACTTGTATCTGAAAATAATAATAAAATACCTATTGGCAATGTAGCAATTTAAATTTTGTGTTAAGATTAATACAGAACCAGAATTTGAAACTTTTATATTTTTTTCTTATAATTATAATTTTAATAAACTAGTTTAAGTTTCTTCTTAGTTATTGTACAGGGTGATTTTGTTTTGGTTGAACTAAACGAGAGAGACTAAGAGATACTAAAAAAATAAGATGTGTGTCTTGGTCTCTTTTTGAGTGTTAAATAAAATTGTGTAATCAGCTCTCAGTTAACTTAATTGGTTTAGAACATACAGGGTGATTCTCAAAAATATACTCTTTTTTATTTTTTTATGGAGATAAAAACAAACTTTAAATACAAAAGTTTTATAACTTATTACGTAGAATCCTATAGCATAATTAAAGAAATATGAATGTTTAAATTGTTGAAATAATACCCAAACTTGATTTTTTATACATGAGACATCTTAGTAATTCAAAAAATTGTTTTTTTGCGATTGTAACAATATATAATATTTAATAGTGTGCTTTGTTCTAAACACTTCAAAAATATTTACGGTAAATACCTGGCGGACGACACTCGTTTTTTTTTCTTATACCTACTTTAAACAATGTTCTTTCTTTGATGATTAGAGGGCGTCTACCAAATTTCTTAAAAATATCTAAATTGGTATTAGAGTTATTATAAGCGAAATTTTAACACCCGTTTGTCTCCCCGTGGCGCAGTGGACAGAGCTTTGATCTTCGAAGCCAGAGGTCGCCGGTTCGATTTCCAGCGGGAAAGACATATTTAGGTAGTAGTTATTTAAAAATAACGACCGTGGTGGCACTACCGCGTTGTCTAAAAGGTGCTGTGAAATGCATGTTTAGTGCTTGGACAACGTTGACGGAACAGGGGAAGCGATGGGTTAAACATCTAATAACCCGATACCCACGGTACTCTGGTATTTAGGTATATGCTTTCGTGGGATGTCAAAAATAAAAAAACCCTGTAGTTCTACAAGGGCGACGTTTAGGACATATGTTCATAAAAAGTTTTTTCTTATTTTGAAATTTTATATCACCCCTAAAGCAGATGTCACCAACTGGTGGTCGGTGGTCCGGATCTGGACCTCAAACATATTTTGTGCGGCCTTTGTAGAGTACGCAATTTCATTTTTCGCGCTGTCAATGTCATTTTACTCACTTAAATTGTAAAAACCCTTGGCACTTCCGTTTCTTTAGATCCCATATAACATTTTTTGCCGGCGTTGTACATTTAATTTACTGGCATTGCCAACACTCTTTAATGGCAAGGCATTGGCAAAAAGGTATCAAAAAGACGCGAAAGTGGGCAATTGGCCGTTATTAGGCCACGTGTTGCAGATAATGTGATGGCATCCGTCATTAATAATTTATGATGAAAAAATGCGTTTAGGATGATGGCATCCATCATTAATAAGTTATGCCAAAAAATGCGTTTAGGATGATGGCATCCATCATTAATAAGTTATGCCAAAAAATGCGTTTAGGATGATGGCATCCATCATTAATAAGTTATTGGCAAAAAAATGTGTTTAGGATAATGGCATTTATCATTAAATAAGTATTGCAAGTTTTATAAGTTGAATGTCCCAAAAGTTAAATAACATATTTAGAATTTTGTAATCGAAAAAATGAGAAAAAAGGCAGGAAAACTTTATCAATAAAAAAAAATTACATAATATAAATTTTTATACCGTAACAATAAACAAAAAAAAAAAAAAAGTATGTAATAAAATTTAAAAAAGATAGTAAATCAAAAGAAAACACTTTAAAATAGTAAGTATTTAAGGGACACTTACACTTAATTTTCAGATCCAAAACATAGGGAGAAATATTTTAAAGGAGTTAAATGTAAAAAAAAAAAACTATTAAATATATATAATTTTTTTATTAACACGTCTTTAAAACTTTTAATAAGGCAACTCCCTAATTTCATATAATTTTTTTAGGTAACTACAAATTTAAAGGTCTTAAACAAAATGTTTACAGCTCCTAACAGTCTACTTGAATAACCCGCCTTCTTGACTAGACATCACCAATTAATTACACAACACACACTAATTAGGTAATGAATACACTTAATTATGTCTACTAAAAACTCTTTTCTTTAAAAAAGAAACTAAAAGCTAGAAAACCACGTAGAAAACAATTGCACAAAGCGGCCAAACAAAAGCAAGGTTGCCTCATCTGTCAAATTGTCAAATCTTATTTCGGCTAAGCGGGAACTTTGAATTTATCATTTTCGGTAGAAATCGTTGAAATTAACCTAGCTAATTTTACCATCATTTTATTTTTATTCTCTCAAAAATGCATAATAAACATTTTGTTTGACTTAATTTTTATTTGCATGATTTGTAGCAATAAAATGTTAGGAAAACGTAATTTCCTTTAAATTATGTAAAAAAACATAAAATAATGTTGTTTAGCCGCCATTATAAATAAAACAAATCAAAAACATTGCTCGAATGTTAGTTAAATACCAATGTTAATAATATGGTATGAAAAGTATAAATATGCGTTGAAGGTTTGCCTTCAAAAATCCAATATTTATTTGCCTGCAACAAAAAGGCATGCTTTATATAATCACGATTAGTATGCCGCCATTTTTGTATGCTTGCCGGCAATTCGCCTGCATGTAAAATATATTGGCAATTGAGTGTTTATTTAGGGTTAACTTTTTAATGCGTATTAGATGTTGGCATAATATTGCCACCAATTGCCAATGCTTTACCATCAATGCCAATATGAAAATGTATATTGCCGGCAAATAGTGTTTGCTGGGATTGTTATTTATTCATTATTATTTTTTACACACATTTAAATTTTACTGTTTGGTATTTAATTGTTAAGCCAATCTATAGTGTATCTTTCCGGACCGCGAAGGTCATGATATTTTAAAAAGACACTGGCTATACGACCGCCGGCGGTTTTGCTCAACTATAAAAAGAAAACCACCATTCGGCGGTTTTATCTCTTTACGTATATGAAAACCGTCGAAAATTTTAATAAATTTGTTATTACCTACCTGAGGTTTTGTTTATAAAATTGAAAACCGCCAAATAATGGTTAAAGTTAACCTAACTTTAATAATTATTTGTTTTATTTGTTTAATATTATTAAATAAAATAAGTAAAAATATGTATGTACATATTTTAGGAAAAGAAAAGTCAGGAAGATTTTAGCGCCACGAAAAAAAACTAAAGTGTGCATATATTAAGAGTGGAACAAACTTTAAAATTCTCAGAAAAAGAAAAAAGTTACAAATAATTCATAAATACGGCCTATTTCTTCAATCATATTACCAAGGTTTGAAAATGTATTTCAAGTTGTCCTATAGCTATAGGGTTACGAGTGTTGACCCGTAAGCCACTTATATATAATTTTTCTTATTTTTATTTTTTATTGTTCATAAATTAATTTTCAGACAAATAATTTTTTATTTTTAGAAATTATGTTATATCTAATTGCCGACTTTAATGCTGACGATGACGTCCAAATAAAATATTTCTTCGCCTTGCCTGCCTGACAATATCTTTTTCAAGTGTTTTTGGTGTTGTAAATTATTAAGTCCATGTGACGTAATAATTTTGTAATGTGTCTTTTTAATTATAGGCTTTTGATAAAGTGGCAATCCAGCCACGAAACGTTAGGATAAATAAAATAGTGGTTTTATTTGCCTGTTTTCATCCCGTTATATCTACTACTCCAATTTGTTTTTCAAAAGGGTGTTATTAACTAAACTACAATATTAAACAATGAAACGACAAAAAACGAAACGCTTACGGCAGAGCAAAATAAATAATTTTTTAAGGTTAGATTAACTTTAATAATTTAATAGTTTTTCATAAGCAAAACCGCCGGGCGGCGGATCTATCGATAAAATAAGTAAAAACCGCCGGTAATAACACATTAATTATAATTTTTGGCGGTTTTTATATACGTAGATATAAAAAAACCGCCAAACGGCGGTTTCCTTCTTATAATTGAGCAAAACCGCCGGCGGTCGCTAGCCCAGTGCATTAAAAAGAAGGCCCCTTAATAAACGTAGTTGGTGACCCCTGTCCTAAAGATTCTCGGTAAAGTTGCTGAACACCCTGTATACATTTTTTTATTAGGAAACACCCTGTATATTACGTAAATAATATTTATATTTTCCATTGAATTTCTTGAAAGTTGCATAATACAACAGGTTTTCAAGTCGCTCCGCCCTAAGAAGCACTCCCTCTATGACTACAGTATCCCAAGTTTATGTATTTATCAGTAAATATTCGTATCAAAACGAATACCAAGAAAGTGAAAATTACTATGAAGGATGTACAAACATCTTAAAAATATGGTTAGGCAATGACAATCTTCGATAAACAGTTTCTGGAAATGGGATCAGATGAAGATGACATGACTGCGACCTAGAGCGCAGGCCATGACCTGGTAGAGGCATTTGTAAATAAGTTTTCTTTCTAACATTTTGTTATACATATATATTTGGTCAAATATTGGTCAAATTCTTCCCAAAGAGATATAACTCCCTTTTAAATATTGTTATTTACATAAAAACTGTAAAATTTAACTGGATTTATATGTTTTATATGTATAATCGGCGACTTCAAGTTTGCTGCAAGGATATTTCATAGGAATTTAAAATTTTATTTTTTTTAAATAGCTAATTAGAATTATATGTGCATGTAAAAAAATCTTATTTGATATAAAAACATTTTTTTCAAATTTTATGAAATTTTCAAACAAGTCAGTTAAGGTTTTTTTATTTTTAGGTCCTAAATTTGTTTTATTTTAGATATATATATATATATATATATATATATATATATATATATATATATATATATATATATATATATATATATATATATATATATTTACTTTATATAAGCACTATTCAATTTTTTTTTACTCTGTATATCTTTGTACACTATGCACTAACTTAAAAATTAGTAATAGAATTAATAGAACTACAAAGCACTGATGTCGAAAAGACACATACTTTTTGAAAATACAGAGTAAAACTGTGCTTTAGCATGGTTATCTTTGAAAGCTGTTAAACCTTATTAATGGAAACGGCTTTCAATAACAGGTGTTTACCCGACCTAACCTTTTTTTTCTGGTTTGGTTTCCTGGACAAAATGCATACTTATTTCTTCTTGTTTGTACCCTAAAGGTGTACATATGTATAATTTAGACAGACATATTCATTCTAAGATTACATGAGCGTTGTAATGCGCATTAGCCAAATGCGAATTTGAAAATCTTATTGCATTACAATAGTTTTAATATTATTACAGAGCATGGTTAGTTCTGGTAAGAAGGTCCTTTTTTTTTAATTCCTTAATTAAACTCAAGACTAATATATACTTTATAAATCCACTAGAGAAGAAGAGAGAGTGTCCAAACCAGAAAAGAAAGGGTCAGATCAGGTAAAACATTTTAAGGTGCCCAAACGAGAATTCCCCAAACGGGAATAAACCCAATTAACAAGGAAGTAAAGTACAATAGTGATTTCGGTTAAGTGCCTCTGTCGGATACTTTTTAAACATTTTCAAGCACTTTGACATTTGTTTGTCATATGTTGTTATTAAATCGTATTTTTTAAATATTTTTTTAATGATATAAATGCAATAAAAAATTGAAAAAAACCAGGCTACAACTTGTGCGAAGACTTTTAGTGGTTGATAAGAAATTCTGCAAATAAAGGAAAATGTACGAAGTCGGTTTTGTTGTGTCTGCGGTTCAATAAATAAGCAAGAACTTACGTTGCGATGCTTTATTAAAAATTACGTTAAACGCTGACTATTATCTATTATTTGTGTTATTTAGGATATTAGATAATATTAGATAATAATGCCTTATACATTGTTTTAAAATGTAATGCCTTGTTTTCAATAGTAGTGCTTGTTTCTAGTTGAGACAAAATTACAGAAATCAAAAAGCGTGTAATTTCTGTAAATATTCTTTACCAAATTGCATCTAGATACCAATTTTGATGCTGATGGACTATGTTGCAACATTTGTATAGGTCTAGTGTTTCTAATCTAAATCACAAATAAAGCCAAAGGCTGCAATGTAAAACATAGGCATGCAACCAATCCTACAAAAACCAATTTAATATCATACATTTTAATAAAAAATAAGAATGCTATAACACAGATTGTCTCTAAAAGGCCTGTACAAAATGCTACCACAAAATTCCTTGGACCAAAATACAACGATCTAACTCAATTAACCTTAGCCGAAGAGTTGATCATTTTCAATATACAGGGTGTCAAAGATTTTATTTTATTTTAAGTATCTTATTTTTTTTTATTTTAAAAGCTTTTTTAAGAAAATTTAGTTTGAAAGGTTTTTCAGAGTGGGAAATCAAAATATTCTAATGTTTTTGTGGTAAAATGTAGAGTAGGCCACCTGCAGAAACCCATGTGGCCTAAATAAAGCGAAGGAAATTTTTATGTGAAATAAAACGTTTAATCTAAAATATCTTAGAAACGGTTGTTTCTAGCGATATTCATTAAGTATACCTTTTGTGTGCAAAAAATATGGAAGAATAAAAATTATCTACCAAGATTATGATATACTAAGGCAAAAAGTATCGACTCTTTGAACAAAAGCAAAGGACTGTATGTGGCTCCCTCTATATTTAACAGCAAAAATATAAGTAGTTTCCGATTTCTTACTTTATAAACTTCCTTATACCAAATTTTGTAAAAAATATATAAGAAAAAAAATATTTAAAAATAACTAAAAAAATAGAAACTTTGACACCCACTATCTCGCAAATTATTACCTTATCGACTAAGGTAAATTTCGTTAGATCATTATATTTTGGCCCAAGAAGTTTATTGTAGCATTTAGTACAGACCTTTTAGAGACACCCAGTATATTTTAATACTACCCAGAAGAAAAAAATAATATATATATATATATATATATATATATATATATATATATATATATATATATATACATATATATGTATGTATAAGACTATAACGATTGGGTAGCAATCTATATATATATATATATATATATATATATATATATATATATATATATATATATATATATATATATATATATATATATATATATATAAGAGGTAAAGTTTGTAACTTTGTGAGTTTGTGGGTTTGTTCAAAGCCGCTAATTTTCGGAAGTACTGAACCTATCATACAAATTATGTCACAATCAGAAAACTACACTATTCAGGAGTTTTATAGTATTATATATAATTTACTATAATTAAGAAAAAGTTCAGATATTAACGCCCAACGAAGTGGGCACGAGTCGGTTATCTTTGATAAACTATAACTAAAATTCGATATTGACGGTACTATTCTCAACGGATGTTAGAGAGTGATTTAAGAGAAAGGTTTATATGTATAATAATATAAAAAAAACATATACAGAGTGTTTAAGAAAATAGTTTATATATAAAATTCGATATTACGCAACGGATTTTGGGGCGGTTTTTTTTAAATAGATAAACTGATTTAAGAGAAAGGTTTATATGTATAATAATATACAGAAAACATATACAGAGTGTTTAAAAAAATAGTTTAAATTTAAAATTCGATATTTACGTCACTATTCTCAACATATTTTGATGCAGTTTTTTTAAATAGATACATTAATTCAAGTGGAACGTTTTTATGTATAAAATATATATAAAAAAACATATACAGAGTGTTTAAGAAAATAATTGACATTTAAAATTCTAAATTAATTAACGGATTTTGATGCGTTTTTAACACGCTTTTATTAGCTTGGGTTGTATCTATCTATCTATCTATCTATCTATCTATCTATCTATCTATCTATCTATCTATCTATCTATGTAACGGAATCTTTAAGCCTAATTTTTAACAACTCCCAGCGATTCAATTTCTTTGAAACTTTGCACACGTATCAAGGACCGATGACAATGCAATAATTTAAAAACAGTATCCCGTTATCCTGATGAGGACCGCCAGGATAAATAAATTCCTTTACAGATCCTCTGTGAAAGAGTAAGCGCGCTTGTGGCGGCTTCGGTTGTATCGGCAAGCGTCGATCTCCGGAGTTAAGCAGTGGAATGCGCGCCCATAATTTGGATGGGTGACCGGCACCAGCGGTGTTTTGGGCAACGGCACACGGTGTTCTGCTCGGGGATGCGGACCGAGCAACAACCATCCAAGTTATGGAATGAATGGTGTGTGAATGGGAAGGAGTAGGGGTCAGGTACAATAAGCCTTCAGGCTGCAGTGCACCACCTAGGGGGCGGTCGTCGGACCTGGGTGGGATGACCCCGAAAGGGTGAAAAAAGCGAGCTAGAGCTAGGCGAGTGATCTGCGCATGCGTGCAGTTTCAATCTTACTCGTCAATCGAGGCACTCGACACAGCGCAAGGCCGATAGACTTTCTTCCGCACAAACTTGTTCGGAGTAGTCGCAAGTCGCATGCTCAACTCGCTCATTCCTTATACATACGGCGGGAGTAACAATGAGTCTAATACATGGTAATTGCTGTTTATAGCCGATAAAGAAGGAATTCAATATGATTAAAACTTTGTAATCATAAAGCGTTAACAATTATTGTATTAGTTCTGCTGCTGGACTGCTCTAAGTTAACGGGAAAAACCCCATGTAACAGTGAAGCTTTAAATGAAATGATGAGATTACGAAATAGTTCGTAAAACATTTTAATATCACATGACCGCAGAAAACTAATTGATATATCGAACTAAAAAATGAAAAAAATAATAGTTTAAAAAACTAAAAAACACGCTTTTATATGCAACCGAACTAAAAATTAGAAAATAATTTTTCATTACAAAGAGTTTGTCACTTCAGAATAAAAGCGTGGGGTGCTTAATATATTAAATGTTATAATTATTCTATTTGCAAATATCTATGAGGGAAAAGTTATGAAAAAATAGTAAAATGCACCCCACGCTTTTTACTCTGAAGTGACAAACTCTTTGTAATGAAAAATTATTTTCTAATTTTTAGTTATGTTGCATATAAAGCGTGTTTTTAGTTTTTTAAACTATTATTTATTTTAATAGGTAGATTTTATATCTACTATGACATAATTTTGGCATTTAACGGCTCTAACTTAAAACGTTAACGGTAAAGTTGAAGGCTGGCCGCACCCATCCTAGTTTTTAATCTAACGGTCGGACACGATTCTCTAAGACGATGATCTGAAGGTTGAATGATCATAAGTTTTTATGACCAGGACGCATATATCTGATTCAAAATTACGTCAAACATGTCATAAATTTGTCAACCTTCGGATAATCTGTCAGATCGTCCAATTTGAAGTAGGATGTTTGCGGCCGGCCTAAAGTTAGGGCTCACTAGAATGTTTTGGTGTTGGACATATTTTGCTATATGAACGGTATTTTTATAAAAACTTGTGGTACTTATCTAGAAAGTGGAAGCAACTCCGATTTTGACGAAATTTGGTAAACGGGGGTTATGGGGCGCGGATAATAAATCTAAAAGATTCATTTTTCGGAAACGTTTCGATTTTGAGATATTCGTCATTAAAGTTGAAATTCAATCTATCCTCTTTTTACTATATTCCCTTTTAGTTTGCAAAAATTTCTGATATAACACTAAATTGGCACACAATATTTTATTTAACATTAAAAAGCCTTTTTAAAACTTGTGTTTTTTTATCGATGTTATGCTTTTCTTTAATAATATAAAAAGTTTACTTTAAATCAAGTCGCCATGTCTGCAATCATTTATAAACATAGGTGTATGCATGGTTGCGGTGTTTTAGGAGTAAAAGATTTAAAATTTAATAAAAAAATCATGTAAAATAACTAAAAAAGAGGTTTTTTTAACGATGTTCATAAAATATTGTGTGCCAATTTTCTGTTATATCAATAATTTTGTGCAAAAAGAAGGCGGAATATGGTGAAACTATAAATAGCTTGAATTTCAACTCTAATGATAAATATTTCAAGAACAAAACGTTTCCGAAAAAAAATCTTTTAGGATCGTAATCAGCGCCCCAAAAAACCCGTATACCAAATTTCGTCAAAATCGGAGTTGCTCCCACTATCTAGACAATATTGCTAAATAAGTGTACTATATACAGTGTGTCCGAAATTGGTAAGAAATATATTGGGATCTTGGAAAGTATAAAAGATAGCAGAATGGTTGAAAATATTAAGCATTTATAGTATTATTGTAAAACTGGACCTGCGCTACAAAAAAAAGTGTTAAGTAGGTATTTATTATTAATATTTTTCCAATAATCATAAGACCAAATTATTTGACGCCACCCCTGCATGCCCTACGCCCTACACCTTACAATTTGCATTGAAAGTAATGTAACCTAACGCGTACGCACTGCGCCTGCATGTGATAGGTTACATTAGGCGTAGGGCGTTCGTACGTCTCATGTGTAAACCGCGAAATAGACGATCATGCTGACCAAAACTGTCACATTTGTCATTAAAACCATATTTACGCGGTAGAATTGACTTTTGATACAAATGTGACAGTTTTGCATGACAGTCTGTACCCCGTTTAACGGGACTAAGATACGTGAGATCTTGGTCAAATTTAAGCTGGCGTCTCATGTGTGTAAAATTAGAACGAAACTGTCAAATTCCTTAAATATGATTGGTTTATTGAGTCACAGGACCTTTTAAAAATTTTAAATAAACTAATTAAATTTAATATATTTGACAGTCCCGTTTCGCTTTTCCGCCCATGGGACGCCGGCTTGAGTTATGCCATAGTTTAATGATTGTTTAATGAAAATATTCTTTCAACTCTGGTTATGTCTTTGGCACTGTATTATTGTCCTCTTACACTGCAACAAAGAGTTGCAGTTTTACCTGTGATATTGTCGAAATTATTGAGAAAACAAATTTTCTGCCTCAGAATTTTATTTTTATGCCCGTTGTCATTAACTTTGTAACAATATTGTATGTTCTATGTTTTTAATTTCGTAATCCTTCTCAAACCTTATTTTAAAATAAATGCCAGTTTTGTAAAGTTGAAATACGCCTTTTTGTACTTTCAAAATCGAAATGTGGTATTTTCCTAAAGCTTATTAAACGATCATTTTAATGGTGATACAATGTTAAGGGTGTGCCATTTAAAATAAAAATACTTTTTGTTACGTTGCATGTAGAGAATTTTTCCAGATTTGGAATTTGTCAACAAAATTTAATCAAATTGACGAAAAAAAATACACATAGAGGATTTAAAACTTAGATTTTTTAGGGGGCTAACTTTGAGATTCTCTTTTCCTTGGGTCGTTCTTTTAAAAATAGATGAGTTTTTTAATATTGAGCACGGCAATGGAAGATAAAGAACTAACCTTTCGGTAAAACTATTCTTCAATATTTACATACATACGTACATAAAGGAATGTTATAAAATCAACTCCCTGACTAACGTTGTTTACACACACGACATTCCGGATTATATTCTTCCGAACGAACGCGTTCTTAATCTCAATTTACTGCGGTGACACTTTTTACTGCAGCGTGCCTTAGTTCTTTTACCTTTTTTGCATTTCTGGCTATTTTCTTGCTTGACACAACATAAATACCTTCGATATTCGCTACTGTGCGTTCAACTCCGAAAATAAATGTAAAGGTTTTAAGATCGTAAGAACGGTTTAACTGGTTAAAAGATCTGTCAACATTTTAAAAACCAGGCAAAAGTTCATTTTTTATTGATTTAAGCTTTACAACATATTTTGGTCTTCGAGAATCCTACGGCAATGACAGCTCATTAAAATGGAATAAAAAAATCCTGCTTTAAGAACGCCTTAGTTCCTTCTCAAGTCAACAAATAATCTTACCCTATCCTGCCCAATCCACTGCGGTTCTATTCACTAGGCTCTCAGCCAAAACTTTACAATGTTAAAAAAACTATTTTAATCAATTGTTAAATACGTCACTAATCCGGGAAAATTAAAATTTTAACAAAATTGCCTATAGTTTTTTTGTAAAACAATTTTTAAATTAATGATTAAAATTTATTCCACAATTTGCGAGTTCATTCAACTTCACAAAGTTCCCAGTGCTTATGTGAAACGAGTCACGTTAAATATATATGCCAACAAAGGAACAACAGGCAATAGAGAAGGGATGTGGTAGCTCGTATCTTCTGTGACGTAGACACACTCCAACTACGTCATCGGACTATGCGGCGTTTTAAATAATTTCGCGGGCATTTCAACAAAAATGTAAATGTTGGCATTATTACAAAAAATCTTGCAATATCCGGAAAAATTTAAAGAAAAGGAATAAAATCCAATTTATCTACACCGAAAATTTGCTACCATCATAGGTTTACATGGCTAAGGGCCTATTGCTTTCAAGAGTTCGATTTTCGACGGAAAGAGAATAGAAAGCTCCCCAAGAGAAAATTCTTTTCTATCTTTTCAAATTGCCTACTTTTAATTTTTTTTGTATGACAAAATCGAAAATCGGACAAAAAAAAAAATTGAAAAAAGTTACACCGTCTATATCTTTTCTTTCCTTTCTGTCCTGTCCTTTTGCTTTCCCAATAGCCAGGGGGTGCAAAACATTTAGAAATGGCTAAAATCAATACTTTTTTGCCAAAACTTACTACTTTTCATACATTTTCAAAAGCCAGGGTGGTGCAAGTGTATCCTCTTGCACCCCCTCTTGGCGCCCATGGTTGGGTCGTATTCGAATCCTGAGTATTCTGAATAGTATTCAGAATATATTCTGCTGGTATTCGAATAGTATTCGAATACATTGGTGTGTTTGGTAATCGGTATTAGGCAGAATACTTTTTTGGTTAGTATTCGGTATTCTAAATTCGAATACTTCTGAAGTATTCGATAAAAACATTTTTTTTAATATTCGAATATCGGCGTTCCAAGTATTCGAATACCGAAATGTGGAAGCAGTATTCGAATACCAAAAAGGGAAGAAAAATACTGGAAACTGGGGGTGAGGACTGTTTTTGCTCATCTTCGGTTCCGATTTTTTTCTAGTATTCAAATCTTTTTTCAGCATTCGAATACCGATTCCGGATATTTATGAATACCGAGTATTCAAATACTTTTTCTTCCAATTATTCAAATACTCGGTATTGGAATACTTTTTTTCCGTTATTCGTATTCGTATTCGAATACCGATTTTAAGTATTGGACCCAACTCTGCTGCTAAATAACTCTGCTATAACAAAATAAAACATGCCTACAACCATAAACTGAAGAACTGGTATTTTCTAGCACATACTGTATAAGCAATAGTTAAAAGTATATCGGCCAGTAAAGCAACAAAGCTGTATGATTAGTCATTCAATCCGAAATGTGTACATGACATTATTCACGTTAGACTGTCTTTTTTAACACATTGTCTATGTGTTACATTATTAAGCTGATCCTGTAAAAAGATCTAAGTAATATATTATTTAACTATATTTCTTGTAAATACATGTACAGTGCTTGTCTAAATTCAGGACCGCCCTCCTAGCTTTTAAAGTGTTTGGTATTTTTCATAAAAAAATGACTTAAAAACCAAAATTTTTGACAAGAAATAACAGATATAAATGTCAAACTGACACCTGGGCGCCATTTTGAACCATAACAGTATTGTACCACATTGCACTAACACCATGTACAGGTAATGTCATAGCAACCAAAAACAAAATTACTGTTAAGTAATAATGTATTAAAAGAAAACAAAGAAACTAACGAAAAATGTATATTTTAGGCCAGAATTAAAATAGCACCTAACTAAGTAAGTATATAAAAAATAAATACAGTGCTTGTCTAAAGTCAGGACCCCTCTCCAAACTTTTAAATTGTTTGATATTTATTCATGAAAATTAAAGGACTTTAGAAAGACAACAAAAACCAAATTTTAGGCAATAAATGACAGATATATTGAGTTGGGAGTCATTTTGAAAAAAAAAAATTAAATGAAAATAGAGGATCTTATGGCACATGCACAAGCCCCTGGCGAGTACTTTATAATCCCAGGATATAAAGTCAGTTTCTTTATTTACTACAAAATTACCGTACTTTAAAAAGATATCCATAGCCCTTTAAAAAAATACTACATTAGTTATATCTAATTTTATTAGTTTTGGCCATCTAAATCACGTATTCAGGTTACCTTCAAAGTACCACCAGTTTGTTTCAGGTAAAGGTATTCACTTTATATTCTTGGGTTGTAAAGTACTCGTCAGGAGCTTTAAAATCATGTGTAATAGAAGCCCCCTTTTCTTTTATTTATTTTTTTTCAAAATGGCGCCGAACTCTCAGTTTGACATTTATATCTGTCATTTTTTGTCTAAAATTTTGATTTTTGTTGTCTTACTGAAGTCCTTAAATTTTCATTGGGGTGTCCTGACTTTAGACAAGTACTTTATTTATTTTTTATATGTCTTACTTACTTAGGTACTATTCAAGGTTCGTTTATATTTATAAGGTTGCGACATATCCTCAACTTTTAGGCGGTTCGAGGTCGGGGACGCAAGGAAGGGCACTCCACGGAGAAAAGTTGGCAGGACTGGGTAAAATTAAAGCTGATGTTCAATCCAGTGGCGTCTAGAATTTGCGCATTTCATTTTGCATTGTTTTGGAAGAGATATTTGTTGAAAGATGTAATTCCAAAAGTTTTTTATTTATTGTAAAAGAATTTACAACTTAATAATAATTAAAAACTGTTGTGCAAACGGTTGTTCTACTAATACAATAAACTGTATATCTATGGCACCGAACAACATGGCCGAAAAATGGAAGATGTGACGTCAAGCCCGGCCACGTGCTTTGTCCCTTTAACACGGACGCCTTTTCTATCTCTGTCATATTTTATTTGCCTTGTCTGACTGTCTGATCTTGTAAAATTATTATTAATCTTTGGTGACGACATAACACGTCAAAGCAATATGGCCGAAAGTTGTGACCCTATATAGACCGACTT
Organism: Listronotus bonariensis; assembly: GCA_014170235.1. Lineage (NCBI taxonomy): Eukaryota > Metazoa > Arthropoda > Insecta > Coleoptera > Curculionidae > Listronotus > Listronotus bonariensis. Next base: position 66,009 of record JACEGR010003782.1, on the reverse strand, counting down.
TGGGTACTATTTTAATTACGACCTAAAATATACTTATTTGATTAGCTTCTTTGTTTTCTTTTAATAATAAATTATTACTTAACGGTAATTTTGTTTTAAGTTGCTATGACATTACCTGTACAGGGTGTTAGTGCGCTGTGGTTTTAAACTGTTATGGTGAAACAATCAAGTCGCGAATTTTACTTTCCCAAGATACAGGGTGTTAAAGTTGTAAATCCATGGTTTTTGTAATATCTTAAATATTTTTTTACCCAATTTTGTTGTTATTTGACAATATTATTAAGAGGCTTATTGAATTATTTTTAGCACAAACTTAAATTAATTTAATGTGTCCTGTGGAGTTTCGAGCGGCAACTAAAGAAATATTTGTAACAAAAAAAAAAGGGACGTTACTGACTGTGCAAATGTGTCTAAAAATTTTAGATTTCCTTAGGATTAAGCAAATAAAAATACAGCTTTTATACATCTCATTAAAAACGACTTTTAAATAAAATTCACTTAATTTGATATTTTCAGACTATATAACAATTCAAACACTTGTCATCACTAAAACACTTTATTTAAATCACTATAGCTACACCACAACTTACACTCTATTTTTCTACAATCTTAACTCTATCACTTATATCAATAACTCACTGACTGTCGCTTACTCCAGCCTTATATACCTTATTTACCTATTCCATACAATTCTAGATACAATCATACTTCTCTAAATAATTATAAATTATTATCTCTATAAAATACTAGAATCTAACTACTATACACTACTGTTAACTAAGGGTGCCACCTTTTACCAATTTATACTTGTCATATCGTATGAATATCAACAACAACAAATACTTCATTCATTAATATTTATAAGCAATCTAAAAATTTACCTTAAACAAATGTTTACATTTTTTTAATTTAACATTTTGTATCTTGAGAATGAAAAATTTGCGAACCCCTTTTATACAGGGTGTTCATTTAAAAACTTACCACTTAACTTATCTGCGAAAACAGACAGATTTGAGAAAATTGCTGAAACACGTCAAGATAGTTATTGAGGGGGAACGGTTTTTACAAAAATTAGAGGGCACTTCTTTAACCCTGCCTTAACCCCTAAAATTCTTAAATAAAAGGGGGTCAAGTGATACATCATTTTACAGCTTATGACGGGTACTTTATAACCCTAAAATATAAAGTCAATATCTTTACCTATTACAAAATGGCGGTACTTTAAAAATTACCCAAACAGCTGATTGGGATAGTCGTACTTCCGAAATTAATAAAGTAAGTTGTAATTGATGTGGTACTTTCTTAAAGCTCTTTTAAAAATATTTTTCATGGTGATACTTGTAATAATATACAGGGTAGGATAAAAAGTGTATATTTTTTTAAATAAATCTGTATATTATATTACCAATAAAAAGATATTTAAAAGAGCTTTTAGTAAATACCCCATTAAGTACATTTTACCTAATTAGTTTCGGAAATATGGTCATCCCAATCAGGAATTAGGGAAATTTTTAAAGGACCGCCATTTTGTAGTAGGTAAAGATATTGACTTTATAAAGTACTCAGCAGGAGCTTTAAAATGATGTATTACTCGACCCCTTCTCATTTAAGAATTGTGGGGTGGTGGCCCTGGAAGTTAAGAGGTTAAAGGGCCGCCGTTCAATTTTTGTAAAAAACGTTCCCTCTCAATAAATATATTTAACGTGTTTCGACAATGTTCGGAAATTTGTCACTTTTGCAGATAACTTGAGTGGTAAGTTTTTAAATGAACACCCTGTATAAACTTTTTTTTATTTTGATAGGAGGATTTTACGATAGCAGTTTAGCACTACAGTTAACGAACATCTTGTATATGTAAAAATCAGGAAGTGAATAATTTGATTTACTAAAACTCCAAATTTTATAAAATCACATAAATATTTTTAAATTGTTATTATGACATGTTTTATTGCCTGTTGTGACATTAAATGAGATTTATAACTTATAAATTTGGGACGCCACATTTTGAGGACTATCGAAAAATGTAATTTTTATAAATATGATCGTGACAAACCATTTTATTCTACAGGGCGGCCATTTGAAAACAAAACAAAGCTAATTTTGGACACTTCGAGTCACTTAAGAAAATACGCTCGGAGCCGTCGATTTCTGATTTTAGGGGAAAATACTTTTTGCAGCAGCAAATCACGGCTTTCTTTAAAAAAGCAAGCAGTAAGTTATCAGCAGTGCTGATATCACTAATGTTTTTCTGGGGGAGGGGAGCTTGATATTCCCTGGGGATCCTGTTACCAAAGAAGTTGAAAACCAAAAAAAAGGTCCTCAAAATCAAAACTAAATAAACTTCTACCCTGAGATTACTTTTATACTAATAATTGACCACGGAATTTAATTTGCTAAATTTCTCCGGGGGTTGTCTTTGCTTCGGGGGGATTTATCGCCCGGGACACCCCCTGGATGCAACACTGGTCATTAGGCAAACAAATCAAAAGTTCTGACAAGAGAAGAAGTTAATAGATTTATGATGGACGCCCCATCAGAAGAGTATCTTTTGAGCAAGGTAAACAAGTTTAACCTTTTCATTAGTTTTGGTTAAATAATTTTGGTGTGTATTGGGTCGGCGGATTCATTTAATTGATGTTATGTATTTGAGTACACGCCAAATATCGTTTTTCCTAAAACAAAATTAAGAACAATCCCCCAAAAAAACCCAAAAGAATTAAAATTAGTAACTAGAAAAAACTAAAAATTAACGTTTCGGTGGCAAGTCCGCCATCGTTGTCAAGATAAAATTAAATTAAAATAAAATATTTAAAAGTTCACTATTATCTAGGTTTAAAATTTTTAAAATTTAAGCTTTGTTTTTAGGATATTCTGAAATTGTTTTAGAATAAATGTAAATTTTTTTCTTAAAAAAACTTTGAATCACTTGAAGAACTAATAAAAAAGAAATAAATTGCAACAAGAATAACAATTATTACTCGTTAAGAATTTGTTTTAATTAAAATTATTAAAAAGGTACTACCTTAGACCTTAGAATAGGGCCGGAATAACCCATACACTGAAGCCGCTCGGCTTATTGTGCGCCCTATCTTTTACGTCTGGATGATGTCAGCCAGACGGGACCTACAGCTTAACGTGGGTTCCGAACCACGGTCCTATGAGCGACAACTTAAGACCTCGCCTCACCCCGTGGGCACCACTGAACCTACCAAGTTGAGTCCGCATGCCTACGGTTGCGCAGGACATGACAAAGTGTATTCCGGCGCCTTAGTCCTTGCTGGCTATTAGCGTCGATACATTTTGCCCTTTATCCGTCTTGTTAAGCTTTCCACTATATTTCTGACCTTGGCCGCCGGCAGGATTCGAACCCGCCTCACGTCGGTTGTGCGCTCAACGACCTAACGCCTTACACACACAAAAATTAAACACTTAAATTTATACATATTTTCTGTTTTTTTTTTTACCAGGGGCATAGTGGTTTCGCGCTTGGACAAATAAAAGTTAAATGACTCTTGTTATTAATTAATTTCTTTCCATTAGTCGAAATTTCATTAATTTGACAATCAGTTTTAAACCCTCTTTTCTCCATTGTTACAAAGGGTTTTACAATATGATCTTAAAAGACATTGAAGACTGTGGCACCAGACTTTTTATAACCATTCCCATTTCTAAAGCCGCTTCCAGACTTGCAACAATTCCACCGCCACACAGCGCGGACGTGGACGTGAACGGAATTTACGTCGTTTTAAGGGCTTGGCGAATGATTCGCCGGTGATTGAGAGCTTGTCGGTTTTTTGGCGGTAAAGGAGCGCGCAAACAGCTTGGTTAGAAATTAGAAATTTGGAAATATTCAGAGAATACGTTAAGCGCCGACCTAAAATAATGAAGGAATATTTTCCTTTTTTCGGGTATAGAGAAGGAAAAATGTAGACCGCAGGGAAAATTAAATTGGATACTTACAGTTAATATTAATTATAATTAATTTATACAGTGTGTCTAATGTAATTTGGCGTCATATGGAAAACTTTATTATTAATAATTTTACGAAAAAAGTTATTCTTTATAAAAAGTTCTGCATAGTCCAAAACCTAATAAGCAACAATCTGATATCAAATTGTGTCAGTCATCTACGAGGTTTGACCAAAATGTAATTTTGCTTGAGATTAAAGTACCTGTATTTTGACTTATCGAAAATTAGTATTAAGAAAAGATGTTTAGAATTAAAAATTACTTCAAAATATGCAATTTGTTTATTTACGAAATATATTTTTTTATTTTTGTTCTGCGATAATGTTAAAAATTTCGGTTTGTACGTTGGTTCAATACATTTCATAACTAAGGAGAATTTTAAATACCTTTTTTAAATTTATTGTTATCAAAACAAGGACAATGCACATAATATAAACACAAATTAATGTTGACGATTATCGCGAAAAAAGTTCCTATTTTTATTTATAAATATTAAGTTGCACATTTACACGTAATTTTAGATTTTAAAAATATTTTCCTTATTACAGTTTTTGATATTAGCAAAAATACAGGTACTTACTTTACTTCTTTTGACCAAACCTCGTAGACGACTAATATAACTTGATATCTAATGGTTGCAATTTAGGTTTTGGACCAAGCAAAACTTTTTCTGTCAGCATGTACGAAAAAAATGATCGCAATTGTAAGTGGGCATAAAGATATTCAAAAACATACAAATAAATAAAAGTAACGACCAGAAAAGCCGCAGGTTGCCTGTATTTTTATTTTTAAACCATCGTAAATATGCAACTCGCCTAAATTTAAACGTATACGGCTATTTTTAGAAATGCAACAAGTCGAACTTAAAAATTTAATCCGATTCAGAAATAAATTGGACATAAGAAATGAAGTTACATTAACCATGCTTTAAATCAAACCTTATGAATACAGTATCGTATGTTTGAAAAGTGTACGGGGTGATTTCTAAGTAGATCATAGTGGTATTTTTAATTACTATAGGGATAAAGAAACAGAGTACTTCTAAAAGTAGCACATGAAAGTATAATAGCTATTTTTTCTTAACATATGTACGAAAAGAGGCACTTTACCGCACGTAACGATCGTCTACCTAGCGACGCGAAGCAAAGTTTGGTCAAGCAGTCACTTGGGACTTCTTACCTGTGTGCAGAGTTAAGTAGTATTCAAATACTTGGTATTTTGAATCATATTCAAAATACATTTGGCTGGTTTTCGAAAACATCTGTGTGTTTGGTATTCAGTATTTACCTGAATACTTTTTGGTTAGTAAGTATAGCTATTCAAGATTCTGGATTGTAAATAACGTTTTTGAATCATAGAATTCGATTGGAATTAAGTTTTTAATAAGAAAAAACAGTATTAACACAGAAATATTGTACTTTTTTGGCGTAAGGACCTTTTTTTGTGGTACTCAAAAATATGACTAGTGAATGTAAATATAAGCTGGTATTAAGGTAATGTTTTCAATTAAGAAGTATTTTGTGGGTTTTTTTTTAAATGTAAGGTTTTTTTCGGTTTTCACTATTTATGGATACCCAATCCTCCTGGTATTCCAAAACTTCGGTTTTTATTTAATCAAAACTTAACCGCCAAATTAACCTGTATGTATACAATCTCTTTTTTTAACCTATTTATTACAATACCTTTTTTAGCCCACGGCGTATTGAAAATTTATATTTTTTGTCTTTAAAGCAATATTTGTTAAACATATTCGCAGAATCTATTTTAAATTAAACCGCAATAATAATATTTTGATAATTAAAGACGATAATGTAATCCACCCAAGTGCCAAAAAAAAAAAACAAAAAGATATTAAAGAAAAATCTACGCAATATGTAGTACATTTAAATAATAAATTATCCTTGCCTTTTATAGTTTTTAACCAACATTTTTTCAATAATAGGATTTGCTCCATTATTTAGATACCATCAAAAAATGGGTATCCGGACCAAATTTGTTTGTATCCATAATAATTGTTTGGATTTAAACGTTAATACAAAGAAAATATTTAAAACCAAGGTTTCATTTCAAATATCAAATGTCAAACTATCAATATCCGCTGTTTGAAAAGCGACAGCGGTCATTTTCTACGCTGAGCAAAATACTCAGCCGCTATTGAAAAAGCAGTAATCAGCTTTGAATTCAGAGTGACTTCTAACTAAGCAATCTTAGCCGCTGGGACAACCTGAATGCGCCCAAGGTTTTTAGTTGTTAAGGATATTGGGTAATTCCCCCGGAAGGGTTTTGTCACATTGATGTCAGAAATTACCAAAGATTAATTTTCCAAAAATTATTAGAAAATTACTTAATACTACACGAATTAATGATTGAATAATAAAATTTGCACTTGATAGGTAGAAAGGTTAATTTATAGCATGACATCTGAACTTCCAATAAAAATTAATAAGTCTGATTTGTTTATAATCTACGTCAGAAAAGTGTACGTAGGTGTAGGACAATGTTAAATTGATCAACAAGTTTTTAATCTAACGACGGAAAAATAGGTACTACAGGGTGTTTCACAACTTATCCGACAAACTCTAAGGGCTAATTCTACTACAATAAAAAATAAGAAATAAACTTTATATGAACATATTATGTCCTAAACGTGTTAATTTCTGAACTACTGGGTGATACATTTTTTAAAAATGATTGCTTTTTATCATAACTTTTTAACAAATCAGATATTTTAAAAAACTTTGAGGGCGCCTCCTGTGCACTAGGAGACATTTTCTGGTGTACAAGAAAAAAATATTTACCAGTTTCGGTCATGAGAGGTTTAAGGTAAATATTTTTTAATAAAAAAGGGTACGCCACTGCATTTTTGTTAAATAAATATATTTTTTAAAATTTCCATTTAGTTTTAGAAATTTGATTTCTTGTTTTTTTATTGGATGCACGGTTTTCGTGTAAATAAATAAAAACTATTTATTGGCATGGTCATTTCGCATCGATGATATTAAATAAAAATACAGTAAAATTACCTTTGTTATTTATTCTTTAATTAGATAGTGATTTGATTTTTTCATTTTTTTTTAATATTTGAATCGGTATAAAAGGTTTTATAAAAAACACTAATTTTTAAAACAAATTTAACACCCTGAAATTTAAAAACTAAAACGTTTAGTACATATTTTGTAGAATTGGCGCTTAAAGTTTGTCGGATAATTTGTGAAACACCTTGTATATACATACTATACCGAGTTTTTCTTAAAGGAGAATTTCCCCATAACTTGTTGTTAGCTTTTAAAATAGAAAAATTAAATTTAGTATGTCGATATTTTTGACGTAAATAGGTACTCATTAATCTATTTACTTGTATTCAAATCCGGTTTAACCGGAAATAACAACTACTTTTAAATTTTAAATCGTAACACCTTCATATTCCGTCTTTTTTCGATAGAACATAACATTTGACGTTTACCATATTCAGTATTAGATTTTGACACTTCTTCTGAAAAATATATTTTGTAAATTTTAATTCAGAGTACCATGAGTCAGAGTTGGGTAGTATTCGAATACTCGGTATTCTGAATAATATTCAGAATACATTTGTGCGGTATTCGAATACTATTCGAATAGTTTTATGTGTTTGGTATTCGGTATTCGACGGAATACTTTTTTGGTCAGTAGTCGGTATTCTTTATTCTGAATATCGTTTCTGAATATTCTGATATTCGAATACCGGTATTCGAATATCGATATTCGAATACTGATATTCGAATACCGGTATACGAATAATACCTATATTCTGGTATTTAAATCCTGAATTTAAATAGTGTTTGCTTATTTTATGAATATTACGTTACTTTTTATGCATCTTAAGCGGGTTAAAACATGTTCGCGGTGGTTTTGCCGACGACGGGGTTAAATTTAATATAAGTCATATATATCATCATTTGCAAACTAACAGTTTGGGAAGCTATAGTTTTACAAATTAAAAAAAATGTAATATAATTTGTTTTTAAAATTTTGATCTGTTGTTTCTATGGTCCTAATAGGTAAGTAATTTTGAACATATACAACATATACATTTATTTTTGCAAACAAAAATATATCTAAATTAATTATTTTAACTTCTTTGGGGTTTTTCTATTAAAAAAAAAAAAACAAGTAACTTAGCACAACATATAAAAAGTGACATTGCAAACTATGTTTTCTATGTATTAAACATTTTGCAACTAAGTGTACAGTGTACACTGTCCACATATTATTCTTAAATTGTTGTTTATAACAAATTCACTAAGACAAATCGACTTACAGCTTTTTTTTATTTGTAAAACAAACTTTATATTTTTTTTCACTATAAAAATGTTTGTTTTTTCCAAAAAGTTTAGACCTCGGGTTAGACTAATATGCATTTATCTCCGTTTTACACAAAAGGGATGTGTATAATAAATTTTATTATGTCAGTTTAAATCATGACTATCTGGTAGATCGTAGATAGTATGTACACGTACCCCCATTCCAAAAGTGAAGTCAATAGTTTAAAAAATAGAAAAGTTATTTTTGGAAAATTTGGGAGACGTCTTGTATGCTTGAAATGATTAGTTTTTAGGCAAAAACAAGGTAGGCCACTGCATTTTTGTTATGAAAAACGTAAAAAAATAAGAATTAGTTGCTTTTTCAAGAGAAAGGAGGTTTTTTGCTCTTCAGTATTCATCAATACCAAACAATCGTGGTATTCATGAATACCGAGTATTCGAATACTTTTTTGTAGGTATTCGAAAATATTCGGTATTCGAATACTTTTTTACAGTATTCGTATTCGTATTCGTATTCGAATACCAAATTTCAGTATTTGACCTAACTCTGCCATGAGTCAGCAAACATTACTCTAATAGTCTTTTCAAGGCTACGTAAAAGTTTGCGAAATCCTATTTCAGGTAATGATACCTTTTTTCAAATGAAACGGGGCTGGCTTGTTGAAACCTTGAAAAAAGTATTTAAAATAGTTTATTACTAAAAAATCAGCAAATTATTTCTTCAAAACAATTCATAAATCAATGAGGTTGTCGCAAACCGATATTTTCACTATTCTAATAGATAGTTTAAAATTATTTTATTAAATGATTTCTTCGAAAAAGCTTATCCCGAAATACCGCTTTACTGTTACCAAATTGTTTGAAATATAATGATTTTTCAGGATATGCTTTGACAATTTTGCTTGAAAAAGTTCAAAAAACGAAAATACGATTAAATCCATTTTCAATGGCAATTTGACTTAAAATTAACCGTTTTAGCTACGTCATCACCAATTTATTAACAATAAAATAGTATATTTCTGAGAGACTAGATAGTGGTGGTCAGGTGGGTGATATCATAAAGTAACATACCTACGGATAAGAGAAACCATGGCATGCTAAAATTTTCGTACCGCTTTTGCGGCAGGCTTGGCGGCAGGCTTGTCATTTTTCCAGTTTACACTTTAAATGCGTCGGTTGAAGCCTCGCCTCGTGTAACATCAGCGGTGGGGAGACACGTAAGCTTACTGAAATGACTAACTGGCGGTATTTCAACGAGAAACGAATAAAATTATATTGGGAGTTTTCGCATGACCTGTTTTTAAATCGGCTATTCCATGATAACTCTTATAATTTCCTTACTCTATGGTGATATTTACACAGATTTCTCTAAGGCGTTTGATTAGCTTATGGTATTTTACTGAAAAAGTTGCTTAACTGTGGCGTAAATGCTGAGTTACTACTTACTTAAATCATATTTAATTGACCGACAAGTAACTGTACAGCACGGTAGTTTTAAATCTAAAATTATATTTGCTACCCCTGGAGTGCTGCAAGGTTCATTTTTAGACCATTATTTTTTAACATCTTTTGTGCATAAAATTATTATTGGTCTTTAGATTTTTACCAATTTATGTTTATTTAGTCGTGTTTTTTCACCAGTGTGACATGAGGTTGTCTCTTCATCACTTTAAATCTTGTTTGGCATTACAGAACCTCAGTTTAAGATTTACTTTTAGCAATCGTTTTTAATTTAATTCTGAATAGTTCAAAATTTTTATATTACTACTTTATTGTGTTTGGGAATAGTAATGATAGCTGACTCATAGGCGTATATAAGGGGGACACCAGAAACGGAAAGAAGGAAATTAAATAGAATAAATGAGACAAATGGTTTGTGAAAGGGGGACTTTTTTTGGTCTTCAAGTCAGACCCGCCCATAAAAAAGCTATACAGAATCAGCCTGTCAATTATACATACTAATAGGCAATGCGTGGAAAAGAGAGAGTCAAACACGAATACCGACATGTAAACATTTTGGATTGTGTGACCAATAGGCTTGTTTTGTTACTGCATTACATGCAGATATAACTTTAAAATAGCTGATCCGATATACATATTATATGTATGTACGTCCCGCAGTAGCAAATTCTTCTCTTCTAGCTGGACAAAATGGTTTTAAGCAAATATTAGGTTTATTTCCGAAAAACTCTGTTTGGTAATCACAATATTAAGCAAATGCGTTGTGTTATAAACATTATAAAAATATTAACTACAAAAAAGAATAACCTTTTTTACACATTTAAAAGTAAGTCTCGTCAAGTAAATAAAATTCCCTATTATTTTGTTAGAGGCATTAGCAGATATTTATTTGAAAAATATTTTTTAAATATAACTAGCACTTATAATAAATATTAGATAACAAGGTATATAATTTAATTTAATTAAAAATGTATTATTTTCAGGTAAAAAATCTCTAAATTGGTGGGCTGCCTTGTCCACCATAAGTGGGCGGCGTTATCCAACCTATCGGGTATCTCCGCTCATTCGTAGGGCTTTAAAAACGCAAAGTTTTTTCAAAAACGTTAACTTATCCAAAAATTAACCATATCTGATGCCCGCCTAAGCCCTAAGCAAACCACACCTGTGCCCCCTAACAGTGGTGACGGCAGATTTTTGGTTTCTGGTCGTCAAGTGTATAAAATACACGCAATATAAATTTTGTGGTTTTTTAACCTGTCTTGACCTAACAATTTTTTTTTTGCTCTTTATGGTGCCTCCTTTATGGTGCTCTCCACAACGTTATCGTGATGCCCTAAGCAATTGCTTAGTCTGCTTATAGGTTAATCCAGCACTGATCGTAATACAAACAATAGATTTGAGCAAACAACGCCGTTTTTAATAGAACTTAGTTACTGACACTTCAAAATATTCAAATTTGCTTAGGTGAGCGGGACTTCCCGGACCTCCCCTATAAGAGGACAAATTTACCAAACATTTTTGAATTTTCTAAAGAAATTTTGGAAAAGCTGATCGCATTGTCTAAAACTTAGAAATACAAAATTTTACTTTAATTGACAATATGTGCTATAATTATAAATATGAAAAATTACGAAGACTGAAGTACTTTAACTTTTAAAAATAGGGCATATAAGTAAATATTGTAGAGGGGTAACACAAATATTTATTTAAAAGCCAACAAGTATCTACTTTTGCTTATACTACCGCTAGATAGTTTTTAGTCGCCAAACGTAAACATTTTTATTTTTGTAACTAGAATTACCCCACTTCAAACTTAGACATACACTACATTTCTCTACAAATTTTTCCTATACAATTTTGTGTGATTTTCAAAAATAAAAGTACTCAACTTTTGATCATTTTTCATTTTTATAGTCACCCTGTATATAACCGATTGAACTAAAATTTTATTTCTTAGTTTTGGACCATTCAACCAGTTTTCCCAAAATGCCGTTTAAAAATTCAAAAATTTTTGGTTCACCTTTCCTCTTGTAACACCTATCCTGGGACATACTGTATGCCTTTAATATCTCCAATCCGATTTTGATAAAATTTGGCAGTGTTATTTGTAGTTTAAAACGATTATTAAGATTAAAATTGAGTAAATTTACCTACGCCAGTGGCGTCTCTAGCGGTACCTCAACGAATATTTCGGACAGAAGAATGTACTGACTTTTGTGAAAGTTTTATATTTTATTTGGATCAAGCTAGTAAAAATACATCCTTTTGAGATTCTGATTTTTTTCGCATTTTCGAAAAATAAAATAAAATGTATTATATAAAATTTTAAAAACACCCAATTAAAAAAAATCATTAGTTTCAATGGACTTGATAATACATTAAGTGTTTGTGGTTAATGCTGTATCCTTATTTATAAACTTATTTGAGAAATCATTTCCCAAAGAAAAAATTAAAAAAATAAGAGAATTAAAAATTACATTCTTACCCGCCCAATCCAAATAAAATATAAAATTTGCAAAAAAGTCAGTGGCATAATTTTTTCTTGTCAGAAATATTCTTTAACCCTTTTTCATAACTAAAATTTGTTATTTACGATATAAATAAAACAATTCCATGTGTTTTTTTTTTTAATATGCAATGAATGTAGTGGCGGCGAATACGTGGGTGCCGAGGGCCCATGTACCCAAAGAGGTAAAATGTATGTGTGCAATGCACCCATATGAGAAAGGTTTTTTTGTTTGTCCTTTAAAATTGTTCAAAATTTTGTGCTCAGGCAAGAAGAAACTAAGAAAGTAAAAGTAGATAAGGACCTTTTTAACTGTTTATTTGGTGCAAATTGAATACGTCCATGTGTGAAAAGTGTTATGAACTTGGTAATTTCGAGATGTTTTTTTGCTCTTCAAAAATTTTTCACACATGGCAATCATATAAAATGTCAAAACCTAAAAATTTTGACACATGGCACCCATATAAAATATCAAAACCCCGCGCCTAAATAAATGTATGTGTGCTTCTCTCAGAAATAGGCGTTCAGGTGTGGCTCAGAACGTTCGTGGACTTTGGTAATAACCTACAAAATGGCGACATCTTCGATTTGGCCTAATTTTAGTACAATAGTCTTTTTGACAAGTTAATCCCGAATCTAAAACATGTTTTGACCGGAAACGTTGTGTTCTCAACGTGAAAATCAAACCAATTTAATTTTCATTTCATTTGGCTTTCTTTTTGAACCCAATTCTTGATTGAAAAGTAAATTGACACACAATATTTTATAAACCTTTTACCTCTCTTTATATGGACCTGTTTTATATTTACTTTGGGGGAAAATGACCTAAAATGACTTATTTTTGCTTATATTTCAAAAAATAATAATGCGATTTTTATTACAAATTGTAAAGTAAATTTATAACCAGGGCCGTATTAACTGTTGGAGGCGCCTTAGGCTAGAATTCCCGGAGCGCTTATTTTCCTTAGTCACCAAAATCCCCACCCGACTTTTTAAAAACTCCCCTGTCTAGCGCCTATTACTCCCTGTCTGTCTGGCGCCTATTTTTCATGGCGCCCTAGGCTGTAGCCTAGTCAGCCTAATGGTTAATACGGCACTGTTTATAACTTATTCTTGGTCATTACTTAAGCGCAAGGCGGACAGGGCAGCATACGCCACGTTTTGTATCATGTAGCGATCATTGCACACCCGCATATTAAGACAGCACAGTAGGTCACGAACGTGTCAAACAAGACGTGTGTCACCCAGTAGTTCGAGACACAATTTCGTGTGCGTGAGTGTCAAAATAATTGCAAAAAAATGCAGAAAGAACCTATTGAGGCTGTCAGAAAATTTCCTGTTCTATATGATACTAATGATTACTCATGTATGAGACATGATTTAATTTAATAAAACTACCTACTGCGCCTTGCCTTTTAAATCATGTCTCACTCATACATGAGGGATCATTTGTATCATATAGATCAGCAAATCTTCTGACAGCCTCAATAAGTTCTTCCTGCATTTTTTGCAATTATTTTGTCACATACGCACTGGAAATTGTGTCTGGAATACTGGGTGACTCACCTCTTGTTTGACACGTTCGTTGCCTACGCTGTGCTGTTTCTTAATATGCGGGTGTTCAATGCTCGCTACATGATACAAAAATGGCATATGCTGCCCTGCGTGGGTTGCGTCGCGTGTATCTTAAAGTGCGCCTTGCCTAAGCCTAGACACTAAAAATCCACACGGGTTGATGTGTCTTTAATCAATACATCTCTTCCCCTAAGCCTATGTTCGTCTAATCCAGCATAGAAAAAATATAACTATTTTTCATAATGTCTCAAAGTATGTCATTTTAGGCATGGTGTCAGTTAAAATGACACAATAGTTTAGGCTAAAATGGCGTATACCTTCAACAGACGATTTCAAGGATTTTATACAGTAAAAACATACACATTTAAAAAATGTAAAACTTATTTGTACCTATTAAAAACATTTAACATTTATAATATGATACTGTAGTGTAGTGTCCTTGTTCTAGGTGAGACTAAGCGCATTCAAAATTGGCCCACTTTAAACAACCTTGGGGTGTAAATTTCGTTATATTTACCCACTCTCAAGAAAAAAAAGGTTTCAACGTTAAGGAACACGTTAAATTAGTATATCATTTTACACTTATTACATGTATGTCATTTTACCCAAAAACTAAAATTTAGCAAACATGCTTAAATTTTGAGAGTATAAATATACCTATAGTTATCGTTATTATAAATATACTTGGCCAAATTATTGTGTTTTAATAAAAAAAATAACACAATTTGTAACAGAACTATGTAAGTTTGCAAAAATACATAAATTTTAAACTGATTAGAATTATTTTGCGGTTAGTAAATTAAAAATTTTAATCTTGGTATGTCGTGCAAAAAAATCAGGGGTACGCACCTATACGGTAATTTTAATACTAACTGAATTAATCATATTACACGCTTCAACTCGTTTAAAAAAGAGGTCGCTGATAAAGTGGGAAATTTAAAAATTATGCAGTGTGTTATTTTACCTGAATATGTTATTTTAGGCCAGTTTCCCCTATATCTATTTTTTTCTATTTAAATTGCAAAACTTTATTTTTAAGCCGTCGCAACCATGTATAGGTATTCGCTTTTTTACAAATTACTGCTGCCTTTATTCGAATTAAAGATTTTAACTTAATATAAAAACATACAAAATCAAAAAAAAGTTTAAATGATGTTTTTCTTTTTGGTAATTGTCTAGAAAAAAAATAGTGGTGTATTAATCTTTTTCGCAAAGAGAGGGCGAAATATAGTGATATTAAGGTTAAATTAATTTTCCACTTTTTGATGGATATGTCGAAAACGAAAAAAATCAGTAATTGTCTCGAAATAAGTGTCCGCAACTCCGATTTTGACGAACATTTGTTATACGGGGTTTTTGGGGCGCTGGATCACGAATCTGAAAGACTTTTTAGTCGAAAACGTTTTTGAAATATCCATCATCACAGTTGTCAATTAAACTGACCTTTATTTTCACTATATTCTGCCTTCTTTTTGCACAAAATTCGTGATATAGCACTAAATTGGCACACATTTCATTTAAGATCAAAAAGCTTTCTAAAACATTTTTTTTATTGCTTTTTTGCCTTTTTATATTAACCTAAATGATTTACTTTAAACTAGTGTCCGACCGAAATTTCGGCTTCGGTTTCGGCCAAAAATCAAGTTTCGGCGGTAGTTTCGGTTTCTTGTGGTAAAAAATCCTAAATATCCTCATTGTATACTTTATTAATACCATATGCTAGTTATTTAAAATTAATTTTAAAAAAATATAAGAATGATTAAAATAGAATGGTTTTCAAAAGCGAGACCCTTTTTATTTGCTCCTCAAATTTTTTGGAACTGCCCCACATTTTAAATTTCAGTATTTTAAGGTATTTTATACTTGACCACGTTTGGGTTTCGGCCGAAAATGAAGCCATGGCCGAAATTTCGGTTTCGGCCGGAAAACTAGTTTCGGTCGAACTCTACTTTAAAACAAGTCGCCATGCCTGCACATGTGTATATGCATGGTTGCCGGGTTTAGGAGTAAAAAATTGCAATTTAATGAAAAAACCGTGTAAAATAAATAAGAAACGATTTTAAAAGGTGTTTATAAAATATTGTGTGCAAATTTAGTGTTATATTAAGAACTAGGTGCGAGAAGAAGGCTGAATATAATAAAAATAAATTTGTTTTTAAATTTGATGTTGTATATCTCGAAAACGAAACGTTTCCGACTAAAAACTTTCAAATTCGTTATCAGCGCCCCAAAATTCCCTGTATACCCAGAGTCGGTCTATATAGGGTCGCGACATCCGGCCATATTGCTTTGACGTGATGACGTCACATCTCCCATATTTCGGCCATGTTCTCGATATCCTTTACGAAACCTATCGGCCTTATTTTCTCATCTGTTTATGTAAATAATTAATAGGATACAGACTTATTTAATAGGGATAGGGCCTAGTTATGGAACTTGGGAGATATCGACACGGAATCGAGTATAAATAAGTTAAGAATCACCATTCGGTAGCGACTCGATACGTTACGTCTCGAGACAGCGGTTAAGAAACTTGATTTTACCCAGTCTTGCCAACTTTTCTTCGTGGGGTGCCCTTCCTTGCGTCCCCGACCTTGAAACGCCTAAAACCACCCGTATAAATATAAATATAACTATATAAACCAACCTTGGTGTATACCAAGTTTTGTCAGAATCGGAGTGGTGGACAGTTTCGAGGCAATTACCAAAAATTCTTTCAGGGTCGTGATAAGCGCCATAAAATACTCCTGTATATCAATATTAGTAAAAATCAAAGTTATCGCAACTTTCCAGACAATTAATTACCATTTTTTATTTATTTCTTATGTAACAACACCCTGTATTTGAATTTTCAAGAGTAAAGTCATTACGTCACACTTTTGGAGTTGCACTGAATTATTTATTTCACCAACTTAGAGTTGCTTGTTAAAATACAGCTAATCAGGAAAACATTTTTGATAAAGTGCGTTTTGCGGTTGTAGCTAACTTCATTACTTTGTTTACTTAACCTTAAAATTTTATAAACAACATTTTTGTTCGTGATTTGGTGAAGTAGATCCATTAATTTGCGGTTTTAAATTCAGAAAAAAGATGGTTATAGCAATAGGATTCGAGGGTAGTGCTAACAAAATAGGCATAGGAATAATAAAGGATGGCATTGTTTTATCAAATCCTCGAAGAACTTACATAACTCCACCAGGCGAGGGATTTATGCCCAAAGAAACGGCGCAGCACCATAGGCAAAACGTTTTGAAAGTGCTTAAGCAAGCACTTGAAGAGGCCAAAGTAAGTATTTTTAGTTTAATTATTAGGCTGTCCTTTCCAAAAATAATTGTTAAACACATTGACAACCTGTAGCCACTATGGTGGTGTATTTCCCTCTATCGCCCCCTTATTTTTTTAGTAAAACGAAGCATAAAGTTTGCGTCCTTTACATTTTTTGGGAGAAAAGATATGGAAGAGCAAAAAACAAGTCCTTGCCTTTCAAGTTTCACCTTTTTTTTCCGCGCATCTCCCTAGCTATAATATACATAATTATAGATAACAAATGTAAAGTGAAAAACAAAAAAATCCTTACCTCTTATAATCACAATTCCTGTCTCCTACAGTTTTCCTAGTGATCACCGTCCTGATGCACCCTGTACATGTCTACAATGCTTCAATTTTCAGGGTAAAGATACCCCAGCTTGCCCCTACATCCGGACCAGCAACCATTTAACTGTTTTTTTTTTTTTTTTTAATTTCAAGCGGTATTAACAAGTGTAATATATTAACATTGGTTTATATTTACCAAAATGTATAAACTTGACATACACTCAGTACCTAGCAGAGGAACCCCAGAAAACACTACGGTTGTGAACCAGCCAAAGCAAGCATTAACAATGTAAAAATAATTTTTTGTGTAGCTCTTAGCCCGCATTTTATTCTTAGTAGGTGTCTTTAAAATCATATAGACTTGAAAAACAATACAGGCTGTTACAAATTCAAAGGCCATCATCAGGATCTCGGGAACTATAAGATATACAGGATTGCTTAAAATGGGGCAAAGTTGCTTATTTTTATGCTTAACAATATTTCATTTTAGTTTGCAGCCGTTCCAGAATTCTCTAAAAAAAATTGTTAAAGAGTTTTTACTTTTTTCTCACATGATATGTCAATAATTATAGAAATTATGCTAGTATTATTGAGGCATTCCTAATACCAAAACAACATTTGAGTTTTTATAAAAAGAACACATATTTTATTTTGATATTATGGACACTGCAAATTTAGGCAGTTCCATAAAAATAACAAGCCAACATACATATTCTAGAAAACAAACCTTTTTGCTAATATACTAAGATACTAGAATTAAATGTGGCGAATGGCGCCGAAGAAGCTGCCAACGCCATAGTCCAAGATAAAAATGAATTTAATGGTAATGTTGGCACATTTGCCAAATTTCCAATTTCTGTGCTATGCATATTTTGTTTTGGTTTTTTTAAATGAAATGTCCCATTTATTTTTATCGCAATAAATTGAGCTGCTCTTTATTAAATTTACAAGTTTGTAGAATTCCATTTTTACTACTTGCTAAGATTATGACAACACCACATTTTGGGAAAAAGTACAGAAGTGCTCCAATTCCCTCAAACCACTCAACCTGCATATACAAAATTTGGTATTTTAAGGTTTTTGGGTAAGTAGAACTGAACAGCAATTTTGCCAGATTTATTAGTTTTGCACTATACATAATTTTTTATACTTAGAAAATTGTCCTATTCTATTGCAATGAAATGGTCATTCCAACTTAAATAAAATTCCGAGTTTTTAAAATTTAATCTTTAACAGTTGCCAATAATGACAACATCTTATTTTTCTTTATTACCCCGCAAGAGTACTGATATTACCATTCAATTGGGCATGCCTAAAAATACAAATACCGAATTTGGTAAATACAGGTTTAGTGGTTTTATAGTTATTAAGGTATCAAGGGTATTGCTTTGCCTTTGGTTCATTATTATCCTTAATACCCGTGGTGCCTTTAATGTTTAATGTCTGACTAAATATTCTTTATATAAATCAAATTTAAATGAATTTTGAATGTATTCATTTAAACCAAATTAAGTACTAGCATTTACCTGAAAATATTGTCAAAACTTAATTGTGGTAACTATGGTTGTAAATTATTTGTCAATAAGACGGCGGATCCAAGTAGTGGAAAATACCCATTCCCCAAGATATTTTAGTGAAAGCTGCTAAAGCTGAGCATGCACTTATGCCAGAAAAAACTAGGCGGATTTACTAGAAAGAATTTTGAGGCCTGGCTAACGGACCCCTGCGTGGACCGTGTGGAGGAAACCGTTTTGATGGTTTATTTTCAGGTTTTTTCAGAGTCATATTCTCAAAATTTCCTTTGGACAAGGGTCTCAATGTTATGTAAAGAATTAATAGGTAGTTCATAAGAAGATAAGAAGTATTGAAAAGTTGATTTCTCTGCAACAGTTCCTAAAGCAAATGTGGAATTTTCTGCTCAGTGAAAATTGTACGTTTTACTTTAAAAATAATTTTTAATATGATCAGTATATTGTGTCAGTATGATTGTATTTTTGTAATAAATGCTTAAGAGGGATGTCTACCAGCTGATCGACTCAATTTTCATAATCAGTCGGCAAACACCGCATTTGATAAATCCGGCAAGCCCTGCTGCCATGGAGCACTGCACCTGTTTGCAGCTGTGTAGAATATTTAAAGTCGTTCCCATTACTTATATGAACTATATGAGAAGCGCATGTCGGGCGAAGAGCGCGATCAAGGAGAGGTACACGTCGGAATTAACAAATTAGGCACGAGATAAAAAAATATTTTAAATACGAAAGATTAATGGTGGGTTTACATCTGACATTTATTGCATAATATTTATGTCAGACAGACAATTCTGGCTAATGTAAACCAAAGAAAATATAATTGTAAACTGTCAAAAATTTATGTCCGATAGAATTTTTTTATTGTTTACATTTCTATTTGACATAAATATAATGCAATAAATGTCAGATGTAAACCTACCATAAGGATTATAAGAACCGTCAGGATTTGCTAAAAAAATAAACAAATGAAAGCCGCAAAGTAAACAAAGGAGCACTGACTTTTTATTTTAAATGGGACACCATAAATCTTTTAACTTTATTGGTGAGGGTATATTTTCCTGTTTTCACAAATATATATTTTGTCTGTGTTTGGACGACCAGTTAACGCAGAATATAACTCTGAATCCTGGAAAAGTCAGCCTCTCTGATTCATAGACAATTTAACATGGGGCTTTGGTTTCATTTATTTCTTTAAATATGTTTTTTGTTATTTGGTTAGCTTGAAATAAAGAAATTGTCTTAAATAATAATTATTTTATTGAAAAAAATGGAGCTACATGTTTTTGTTATTATTTTTTTACTGAAACAACAAGTAAGTAGTTCTATTAAAACTTAAATACCAATAAATAAACAAAATTGTTTAATAATAAACTCAGATAATCTTTTATTTAAATTACAAATTTGCATAAGAAATGAAAGGGGCTCTACAGATCAAAGAAAAGATTATCTCAAAGCATTATTAAATAATTTGGTTAATTTATTGTTAATTAAGTTTTAGAGAACTACTACCTGTTGTTTAAGTAATAGACATGGTGTTCCATTTAAAATAACCAAGTTTATGCTCATTTGTTTACTTTGCGATTGTCATTTGTTTATTCTTTAGCAAATCCTGGCGGTTATTATAAAACCCTAAGACCTTTTTATTTAAAATATTTTTTTATCTCAAACAATAAAGTGTACAGCCACCATTCAAAATATACCCCCGTACAGTAGCAAAATACATTTATTAAATGTTTGAATCAAGAAAACATGAATTGTTAGATATAAAAATGTATCTATGTGGTGGCAGTCAGGCATGTTTATGCTTAAAGGTTTTTAGGAAAATGTATATACAGGGTAGCGCACCACAAATGCTTTAGTCTTTATAACAACGGTGTTAAATTATAAAAATATTTATATTTTTATGTTTCTAATGGCCTAAGAAAAATAACTTTTAAAAATATTAATTTATACACATAAATGGTTACTTTTGGAGTGAAGTTTCTAAAAAAAATTATACCAGGTTTTCTAAATGAAATACTTTGTATATCAGATTAGATCAATAGTGGATTATAGGAATAAAAATAGGGCTAGTTTTTTTAGCCATATACAAAAAGTATAAGGTTTTTAGGATATTGAGGATGTTTACCTAAATCACATGATAAAAGCAACATTTTAAAAACCTACTTTACTTATTGTTGACTTTGTATATTATATTATATTGCTCAAATAACAGAAACAAAATTTAAGTTTTTTGATATAGGGAAGCCATGTTATTTAAAAAAGAATACCCTGTACATATTTCAATATTCCTAAAATGTATTTATTGCGCTTAAAAATATGGATATTATGGTTATTTTAAAAAATGCCACATTTATATATTTTTTTATCTTTTGACAAACCACGAAGGCTTAAAGCCTAAATACTAACGTACCGTGGGTGTCTTAAGCGAGGTAAGAGGGAGTTTGTTGACACGGGACTTAAATACTTGAAGATTTGGGGGAAAGGAAAGACCTCCGCGGGCAGCAGGTTCCACCACAACCTAGAAACTCTAGGGATAAAAGAACGAACAAAGTGGGAAGTTCGGGGCCTGTCCAGTTGGACCGTATAGGGATGCATACGCGCGGAACCACGAGTTTCTCTGTTGGGAACCGTAAGTGGAGGAACTATACTGGACAATTCTTCAGAGCAGAAGCCATGGAAGTACCTATAAAAAGCGATAAATCCCCCACAGCCCGACGATGTGCAAGAGAGGGAAGCCTTTCTGTAAGTGAAGGATCATTATATGAGACGAATAGCTCTTCTTTGAATAGAATCAAGAATGCTTAGGGTTGTTGGGGACGCCATGCCCCAGATATGAGAACAATATTCCAAGGGAGGTCGGATTTGGGACACATATAAAGTGTATAAATTAGAAGGGGAAAAATACCTTTTGGCTCGAAAGAGAAATCCAAGCTTTTTTGAAGCTGCCGTGGCTATAGATACAATGTGTTTATGCCAGTTAAGGTTACTTTCAAATGTGACGCCCACAAGATTGAAGGTGTCTTTGCTCTGTAAAACTTGGCCGCTCATAAGTAGAGGATGAATATTTGATGACTCTTTTCGCGACAAGGAACATGATTGTGTTTTGGATGCATTAAAATGGACGAGATTTTTAGCGCCCCAATCCAATATTAAATTAAGATCCTGCGAAAGAGATATCTGCATCGCCCTGCGTTTGTTTTCCAAGTCAGGTTTAGTAATGGGTTTAGGAACCTGAAAACTGGAGTGAAGGGTACTATTGTCGGCGAAACTATGAATGGAATTAGTTGTGGACGAGAGAAGGTCGTTGATGTGAAGAAGAAACAATGTTGGTGCCAGAACTGAGCCCTGAGGGACTCCAGCATTTACTTGGTGAAAGCTTGAAGAATGGCCGTCCACAATAACTGATATACGACGATCAGATAGATAACTAGAGAGCCAAGTACAGAGTTTAGTTGAAAGACCATAGGAGGGAAGTTTATTAAGAAGTGCGGCATGCCAGACCTGGTCAAAAGCTTTGGATATATCAAGAGCAACGATCTGGGACTCACCTAGAAACTCAAGAGACTTATTCCAGCAGTGTGATACGAAGGAAAGAAGATCTGCTGTAGATCTTTGTGGCGAAATCCATACTGCCTGTCATGCAGAATTTTGTGTTTTTCTAAGTACTTAAGAATTTGTGAATTAATTAATTTTTCCATTACTTTACAAAGAACTGAGAGAATTGAAATTGGTCTATAGTTAGATGGAAGAAATTTAGATCCTTTCTTGGGAATAGGTTGAACACGTGCAGCTTTCCAGCTTTCCGGAAAGATACCTGTGTCGTAAGAAATTCGAAAGAGCCGAGTTAAGATTAGTGCAAGTTCTGGAGCACATTTTTTTAACACGATTGCTGGTATGCCATCCAGCCCAGACGATTTCTTGGTGTTAAGGGAAGAAAGGATACGCTTAATGTGTTTTACCTTAAAAATAATATCGGGCATTTTATGAGCAATTGGGGTAACCGCTGGAATCGGATGATTTACGGGAGGGTCAAGGGTTGAATTGGTAGCAAATTGTTTAGCAAATAATTCTGCCTTTCCTTTAGCGGTAGAAACAATTTCATCTTCCAAAGCTAGTGGCGGAAAAGCGCTGATACAAAAATTCCTACTTATGTTTTTCGCAAAGGACCAGAAAGATTTGCTGCCATTTGAGCAAGAAAGAACTTTGTTTTTAATACGATTGTCGAAGGAGTCTTTGGCTTCAGAAATTGTTTGATTGTAATAGTTTCTTGCTTTAATGCTGGCCTGTCGGTTTTCTGGACTAGGATCCTGTAGAAACTTTTTGTGAGCATGAACTTTTGAAGTTCTAGCTTTATCACAAGATTTGGAAAACCAGGGTTTGTTATTGGATTGTTACCCGCCAAAAAAATTACCTATAGCTTTGTTACCATATTTTTATTTTAAACGTTGGGTGTTTTACATTTTTATTGATAAATAATATTATTAATTGCCATGCATCCAATATTAAAAAAAATCGTTGTTGTATTTGTCATAAGTTCTTTAAAAATAGTTAATTACATTTTAAGTATAGAAATCGCTGTTAAAAACTACTTTATTTTTACTCCTAAAATTCAGAAATAAATTGATATACGAGTTACATTTATAAATATAAAAAATATATTTTTAGCTTCTCTAAAAACTTACCAAAATAATATATTTTACTTCCTAAGTACCAGCATATGTGTTTAATTTTTTTTATACAGGGTGTCCGAAAATTTAAGGTTATTGATGATAGGGGTGATAAATTAAGCCAAAATAATGTTAGTACTTTATATAAAAAGTTCTATTGCACTTCGTTAGGAAGATATTGGTCTTTAAAGTTAGAATTTAAAAAAAACCTATTAATAGTTTGAATCGATATTTTGAAGCCTTTCTCATTTTATTCACGTAATAAAAAAATCCTTTTTTTGTGCTTAAAATGTGGATAAAATTATTAAAAATAGTGTTTGTGAGCTTTTTAAACCTAATAATACAGATAAAAAGCGTTTTTCTATAGCTTTACCATATTTTAATAATTTCTGAAAAAATG
The DNA here is from genome assembly GCA_014170235.1 of Listronotus bonariensis. NCBI lineage: Eukaryota > Metazoa > Arthropoda > Insecta > Coleoptera > Curculionidae > Listronotus > Listronotus bonariensis. The sequence goes on along the minus strand of JACEGR010003782.1, from coordinate 41,998 downwards.
GATATTTTCCGACTTTTTAAACAGCTGTTTACCTATGGAAAGAAGCATTAGAATAAGGTTATTTGGTTGCCCTTGCCCAAATATCATTGGTACAGTTTCAAAATTATAACTGAAATAACTTTTTTCTTATTCTAACTTTAAAGATCAATATCTCCCCAAAGAAGCGCGATAGAACTTTTTTATATGAAGTACTAACTGGCTCACTTTATTACCCTGAACCTATAGTTAGTAATATACACCAAAGTGTGTATGGTGCGTAAACCTGTATAATAAGAATCGAGACTTTCCGAATGTTCCGTAAAATAAATAGAAAGATGAAAGACGTCAAATGGGTATTGTTTTCTACTATTATTGTCAATAGCTGTCCATGTCCTAGAGATAGAAATAAATTTCGATGATTTGGGTTCCCTTAGTAATTTTTTAAAGTTATGAACTTTAAAAAATGTATTAAAAGGAAATATAAAAATTAAAAAAATATTTTTAATTTTAATCATTTTATTGGTAACTGGTAAAAATAGGACCATAGTTTTACATAAAAGCATAAGCAAAAATTTAAAATTTGGTATTATTCATAGATTTGCCCTATATGTTTGTTAACTTTATTAGCTTTTAAGATACATTTTCACAAAAATTATCTCATTAAAACTGATTTTTATACAGGTATTATAATGATATAAGTGATAGAGTGAGCCAAAATAATGTTAGTAGTTCATATAAAAAAAAGGTCTATCGGTCTTCCTTGGGGAGTTATTGACCTTCAAAGTTAGAATAAAAATGTTTAACTTTTAAATGGTTGCCACAATAATAATAATAATTGGGCATTTAAATTAACTCATACCAATGCTTTTGTCCATAGGCAAATAATTCCGCAGTAAGTCATAATTATACAGGGTGAGACGAATTTTTGGTTTATTGTATGCATTTTTTACAGTGAGAAATTTAACATTTTGCTTTGACCATTTCATTTTCAATCGATCTCTTTGACCGTTTCTTTATAAAATCGCATTTTAAATCCAAACACACCAGCATTTTGTATGTAGTAAAAAAACAGTTTTTGAGAAAATACTTAAAATGTGGTAAAAATAATAAAAAATGGTGTTTGTAAGCCTTTTAAACTTTATAAAACAAATAAATACTTTTTTACGATTTTACCATATTTTAATAATTTTCTTAAATAAATTGATTTTTTTATTACATACAAAATGTTGGTCTGTCTGGATTTAAACGCGATTTTATGAAAAACGGTCCAAGATATCGATTTACATAAGGTATACCATTTTTGTACAAAAATGACAAAGGAATTAAACGGTCAAACCAAAATGTCTAATTTTTCATCACTGTAAAAATTAATACCATAAACGAAAAAAATCGCCTCACCCCGTTTAATTATGACTTACTGTGCAATCAGTTGCCTGTGGAATAAAGCATTGATATGAGATATTTTAAAAGTCAAATATTATTAATATTATTAATATTGTAGCAAACGTTAAAAAGTTAAAAATGAATTATTTTTTTTTAATTCTAACTTTGAAGGTTAATTCCTTCCTAAAGAAACGCGATAGAACATTTTTTTTATATGAAGTACTAACAATATTTTGGCTTACTCTATCACCCCTGTCATTTTTAACCTCACCTATCCGGACACCCTGTTTATACTAAGGGAATATAAGTAAAATAAAGCATATTTTATAATCAAAAAAAAAAAACAAATAAATTATGTTGTTATATAGTGGTTAGTAAGTGCTAAATTTTACGTATTACTAACCGACTCGAACACTTTGTTGGGCGTTAATTTTATTTTTCCCTAAACTTTTTGTTTAATCCTAATAAAATATAACCTATAACAATAATGGCGAACGAATTTTTTTTTAATATGGCTTAATTTTGGGAAGTTTGAAGTAGGTTTTTTTGCTCTTTAAAATTTGAAGTATCTGAAAGAAAGTATCGAAAGGGAAAGAAAGCTGGTGAAGACCTTTTTTTGCTCTTTAAAATTTGAAGTAACTGAAAAAAGAATTATAGGGGAAAGAAAGCAGATAAAGCCCACTTAGTATTTCACACCACGCCAAGGAAATCTTTTTAATTTCTGTACAAAAATGGCAAGTAAATACGAAAAGGTTCGCCACCACTGGCCTATAACATTACAGCATTACTAAATACTGTAGCTTTCTGTTTGTAAAGAATTTTTATGATCGGTTTAGTATTTCGGAAGATTAGCCCTTTAAAACAAACAAAAAACAAAGTTACAAATTTTACCTCTTTATAAAATTAGTATAAATTAAAAGACAAATTCAAATGTTTTGGGTCACCAAATTTGCAACGTCCCATGTTTATATTTTCTAATAACCACTTCCACTAAATCTACGTTTTTTCGCAAACAAATATTTAACTAAATGAAACAAAATAAAATAATACTTAGATAAATGTTTCAAACACTGTATTCGTCAAAATACTAAATGTGATAAATTTTCAGGAAATGAAAATAATGTACACCAAGTCAAATTTTGCCCACAAAGAATAAAATTTAGTAATAACTATTAGGAGAATTTGCGCTGGCCCAGTTTACACCACTTTTTTATGAACAGCCGTGACGACGAAGAGTGCCGTCCACGGCGCCTTTCTCACTTGCTCGAATTGCGCTGTTGGCGGATTATGTAAATTTTACTAGTAGCAGATGAGATTTTAACCAAAATCAAATATTTTTTAAAATTACGTTTTTCTAAAAAAAAGATGTTTGCTAAAATATCACATAAAGGTAAGAATAAAATAAAAATAGAAAGGCGGCGGAGTGGTTATTTTTAAGTTTTTATTAAAATTGATATTAAAAAAATTTTTTTTTTTGAAATTTACTTTTTCAAAAACTCTGCCTTCTAGTAATTCAAGTAAACAACCCATATACCAAAAATGGTGATTCTAACTTCTTTTTGTAAGAATAAGACGTAATTTGCAAAAAGGCAGGTAGTCCATGCTCTTAAATAAAAATAATTTATTGTTTATTTATAGGTACATTTGTAGACCCTATGGTGTTTTTTATATACTAATAACACCCTAGGGTAATATTTTGTATTTAACTGACTTTGACATAATATTATTTGTCAAATAATATACCAGTCGGATATTAAATACATTTAGTCCTAGTCCTAAAGTTTTTTTAAGTCTAGTAAGTAGTTCATATTTATGCAACTAATAAGACAGAATTTTGAAAACCTAGACACGTACTAAATTTGATCCTACCAATTTATTGCAACAAAAATAAATGGGGCATTCCATTTAAAGAAACGAAAATACATACATGTAGCACAAAAATGTGAAATATGGCATCAGTGCTGATATTACAAAGCATTGTAACGGGTGTATTTTAAGATTTGGTGAGAGCAATAAAAGTCTGGGATCCAGTAATTGCGTTTTTATTGATGAGAATGATGAGAAGAAGGAGTACACTAAAAAATAATACAGAAATTTATACCAATAAAACTACAAATAAGACTACAAATATCATGACAATTATTACATCCAAAGCTATTTACATAATACAATAATACATAATAAAAATCTTAGCATAAGAAGAAAATTGCTATCACTGTGTACTCTTCCCATGCCTAACACTGAAAAGAACGATTTTACTTCGCTGGTCAAAAACCTGAACATCCGACAAAAATATCTTCGAAGTTTTGGTCGTATCTAACCATAGGCGTGCGAATTTCTGGATCAGGCAGGTAGTTAATAATAAATGTAATATACATGTAGTTTTTCTGGTACAGCATTTTCACATGTCCAAAATATCCTATTGTTAGATACCTAGTAGCTTTACCGCTTTTAAGGATATTTAAGAGTTGTGGTACTTTTTACTAACACAGTATATTTTTTGTCATATCAAAGGCCCCACTGCAGTACCTGGTAAGTCACAAAATATAAATTTTAGAGAACAGACAAATAACTGCCTAATACTATTAATTTCGTAAAGGGAGGCGTTATCTTCTTAATAATATTATGTTATTTAAGACTAATGATTTCTAAATTATATTTTGCAAGTAAATACAGTTTAATAACAAATAAAACTAATTATTCAAATGTTACCTAAGAACCAAAAAATGAAAAACTAAAATTTTTATCAAAACCCTTGTAGCTTTACCTGGTCATAACGATTATCTAATAAACAAACCAATTTATTTTTTATGATTCACATGATCCAGCAGCAAGATATGATGGCCACCAAAATTTACCCCTTTTTCAATATACTGCCATTGCTGTATTATTTAGGTATTCTTATTTTTTACACTATATTCTTTTAATGTAATCTCCTAATGTGTCATTAAGTTTAATAAATAAATTGTAATTGTGTCGCCAAGAAAAAAAATTATTAAATTTTCCTTTTTTTACCATAAATTACACCTACTCTCTACTAATGTAAATATTTCTTAATCATAATATTATGGGCACATCCATATTACTCTAAGACATGCGCGGTTCGTCCTTAAGGTCATTTGATTAATGACCCTCCTAATTCATAATAAAATAAAAATAATAACAATTAATCCTAATAAAGAAAAAGCGCCACTCTGTTGTTATGCAAAAACTTCCTTCAAATCCATTATTCTGCAAAACTCCCTTTGCGAGATGGAGAGAATTCGTATAATAGTTCCACGGTCACTGTCTAGAGGCAACCCTTGATAAAAATACGTTGTTTATGCGTTGCTTACAAAATTTGATCCACCTGAGAAAAAATCACCGGCCCCGTCTGCTCTATGATTGTGATAAGATTTAGGTAACCCTTTATACCTATAATTTCTATAAAAATATGTTGACGTCGTGCCACTTCAAAACGTCCATGCGGAATTTTTGCCAGTGCGTAGAATGGAGACGGTCCAAAGCAACAACAACAACGCGAGCCCGATTAGTTAGCCTATCCGGAATGTTTACATGCTGCCATTCTTGGTCTCTATCTGCTAGTGTTTAATACACTAAAAGTCTTGTACTCTCCCCAGGAGGGGAAACATTTTTAAGTAGTAGTAATTTAAAGATGGGTTAAACATCTTATTTATTTAGACAAGCGCCTTTGTGGGCTGTTACAAAGATAAATAAAAACAAATTTGAATGTGTTGAGGTGGCACGGCGTTTATAATGTAATGTTAAGTGCTTAAAATGCAGCTCTTAATTATTTACTTCTCTACTTTATACAGCTTGTCTTCGGAAGTTCTTACAAAATGGATAACTTTTTAATTATTAACTTAAGGAAAAAATGTGTCTCCTACAAAAAGTCCTGCTTAATAAGAAAAGAAATTTCCACCAGAATGTTTATATGTTGGATATACAGCGCCGATTTTCAAACTAATAAAATGCGCCGGCAATATTTTAAAACCTGATTTGTAAATAAAGGGTTTTCCAGTTTTAACGCTCGATGTTTGACAACAGCGCATGACCGAGGCAAGAATGATACAGCCGTTAAATTTCGGCGGAGTACTCACTCAGTAGTGACATTTTACCTTTATTATGGAACGCTACACGATTGAACAACGCGTAGAAATTATTAAAAATTATTACCAAAATCAGTGTTCAGTTTGCCAAACGTTCCGTGCAAAATTATAAAAAGAAAACTAAAGAGCGGGCGCACAAAAAAAAAAGAAAAAATTGCTCTTGTCAATATGTCACTAATGTCAAAATTAGACAGCCCTCATTTCGTAATGATCATTTACAGTGCACGTATAAAAAAATGCCATTAGATTTTTTTCTTCGTAATGATAATTTACGTCATCAAGGGTAACCTTAAAATATACGGGTGCGTAATAAAGAAGTAGTACAATTTTTTTTTCTCGGAATACCAAAATTTAAATTTTCTGGATGGACTCGGGAGGGACAAAAATATATTACCCCAAATTTTTGAGAAAAATTGGAGACCGAACATGATTTAAAAAAATATTATTAATTGAAGTTGTATTATACAGGGTTTATTCAGAATTGTGCAACAAAATTTAATATCATGAATAGGATGCCATGACTTGGTATAACATTTGACTCTAAGTAATTTTTTATTTAAGATTTTGTGGTATTTTTAGAAATAAGAGTACTTTACTCATAAAAAGTTTTTATTTTTTTGCTCTATTCTGTATATGCTTTAACTTTTAATAAAACTATTACTGCTAATACAGTTTGAGGCAGTGCACCAACTTTGAATGAAGAATATATTTTCTTAGAAATTGCAAATTAACAAGTTTTTCATTTGTTGAACACTTAATGGAACACACTATATTTAAATTAAAAAATAATACATCTAAAATTATATTTTGTTTAAGGTAAAACCTGAGGATATAGATGTTGTTTGTTACACAAAAGGACCTGGAATGGGAGCTCCACTATCTACAGTTGCAGTTGTTGCAAGAACAGTTGCACAACTATGGAACAAACCAATTTTGGGCGTTAACCATTGCATTGGTCGTATCCTTGTATAAGTTATTTCATTTTATTTACTTCATGCAAGTAATTATATTTTGGTAAAACTCTTTCTTCTTTTGTCTAATTGAACTATTAGGTGGCAACTATTTAAAATTTTACTTACCGGGTGTTTTTTAGAAGTGGTTTTTTCTCCCAATATTTTTATTTTTTACAAGCTTTTATTTAACTTGCGATGTATGTATTATATATAGAAACCGGATTATATGCATATACATTAGCATATTTTTAGTAAGATATGGTTATGATGCATATTATCAATACATTTCGAATATTTTCGAGCGTAGGGGGTGGTCCAGGAGGGGGAGGATTATCCTTCCGAAACAAAAAAAAAAAATAAAAAATTAAAATAGAAAAACATATACATAATCATCAAGGAAAGCATGAGTAACAAATGGTTTTATGGTTTTTTACCTGAAGACCTTTTTTTGCCCTTTAACTTTTGGGGTAAGTATTTTATTTGGTCACTTAAGGAACTTTCCCCTGGTAAAAATTATGTAAATTCAACCGATCATACTTATAATGTTTCATATTCTCCCACATTTCATGCATATTTCAATTTTTTTATGTTGCATATAATCCGATTTCTAATTATGTATGTGTGAATACATGGTGTTTCCTAACTATGGTATGAAACTTAAGCGGGTGATTTCTTATGTCATTTTATGAAAATACTTCCTATAAAAATCTGTCCGGACTTGTTACATTTCTAAGATACAGGGCGTTAACGTTTTTTAAGAAAAGTAGGTATTTTTTAAATATCTTAAAAATCCTTTAACTGATTTAGATAAAATTTGGACACTTATTTAATGTGTTTAGGCACTTGTAAAGCTTTACCTAGATTAATTTTATTGGGTCCAGTGGCGTCTCAGTGGGCACCATAACCATAATTATTTAATAAGAAAGTACGCCACTGACTTTTTATGAAGTTTTTATTTTTTTTCCGATTGAGCAATTAAAAACGCATCTTTTTAGTTTCGTGCATTTTCTTTGTATCTAGCTTCATTTAAAAAAAACATCTTTTATTTCTTCTTAAACGTACCCTTATACAACAAGTTATAATAGAAAAAAAAACAATAAATAATAATTTGCCATAAAATAAATGAGAATTCGTGTAATTTTTCAGAAATTGTTATTTTTTATTTACTAGGGTTGAAATTGTTTATTATTTAATTTTATTTTATGTTGTTTATGGATACTTTTCAGAGTGACTTAGTCGGACTCGTTTCGTTCTCGAGATATACATTATCAGACTTAATAACCAAAACTAACCTGAATTCACTATTTTTTTGCACTAAATTCTTGATTGAAAGCTAAATTGGTACTTCACATTTGATTTCCACCTCCAAAAACTCCATTTATTAAATTATTTTACCCGTTATTTCCATAAAATTGTAAAGCTTCCCTTTCAATCATTATGATCGGATTAAAAGTGAAGCTTTACAATTGTATGAAAAAAATGGGTAAAAGAAATATTAGAAATATATATCTTGCTAATAAACTCAGACTGTCCATAATACACTGCCCATTTGATAAGAAACTAGTAATATTTTTTTATTATTGACTTAACTTTTATATTAGACATTGAAATGGGAAGACTTATAACAGGAGCTAAAAACCCAACAGTTCTATATGTCAGTGGTGGGAACACACAAGTAATTGCCTATGCTAGAAAACGGTACAGAATATTTGGCGAAACTATAGATATTGCTGTAGGAAATTGTTTAGATAGATTTGCAAGAGTTTTGAAAATATCCAATGATCCAAGTCCTGGATATAATATAGAACAATTGGCCAAAAAGGTTCTAAATACGTTGAATTGCCCTATTGTGTAAAAGGAATGGATGTAAGTTTCTCAGGTATGAAATTACATGTCAAACAGTTTTCATTGTGCGTATAAAGTGTTTAATAAATATGTTTTTTTTTAGGCATTCTAAGTTACATGCAAGAGAAAACTGAGAGTCTTTTAAATACAGGATATACTCCAGAAGACTTATGTTTTTCTCTTCAGGAGACAATTTTTGCAATGTTAGTTGAAACGACTGAAAGGGCATTAGCACACTGTAATTCTAGAGAAGTTCTGATAGGTTAGTAATGCTTTGATTTTACTAACTAATAACAAGAACATCATTAGATTAATATAACTAAGAGAATATAGTTAAATTAATTATGAAAAATAGTTATTTATTAGATAAGTGAGTTATTTTACATATAAGTCACGCAAGAAAAGTTTAACTCTCGAGCCCTAAGGGCGAGAGAGGTAATTTTCTTAAGTGACTTATATGTAATAACTCACGTGTCTAATACAAAATTTTATCCAACACTTTCGTATAAATCGTTTTTAATATCGAAAATAATTTGAAAACGTCATCCATTATTTGTTACTTGTCATTGTCAACACCAGCAACAAAATTTTGTATTGTCTATAATTCACTAGTGAGCTAAAGGGTACTTTAGCTCACTAGTGACTTATAGTACACTTTATATCCTCAAAATCTGATCAATTATGTAGATATTATATGTAAGTGTTGGATAAAAATCTTAATAAACAAACACATAATTTTTTTGGTTCATCTTTATTTCTTCGTTATTAATGTAAAAAGTATATTAAATTCAGATGAAAATAAAACTTTTGTGGTTTTATATGGCGTTTTCTCCTAAATACTATGTACAGGATTTTCATTTATATTTAGGGTTACCAGATGTGCTGCATAAAAAAAACGGACTTGAAAAAGAATTAATTTTATTCTTGAATTCGGTTAAAGAGCTATTTTTATATAAGAAAAAGTTCACTTTAGCCCAGTGGCATTTTCAGGGGTCCAAACGATGATTTCTGACAAAAAATGTACGCCACCGACTGTTAAGCAACTTTGTTATTTTATTTAAACTATACAAGTAAAGATACAGCTTTTTAGCCTTTTTTTCTATCCTAATAATTTTTTGAGAATAATAAAATTTACTTATCTGCATACCGTTGGACTAAAAGTAATATTTAAATAAAATTAACCCTAAACTCTAAATTAAATACCATTATTGTTTTTAGTAATTAATTATCCTATATTTAATTTTTTGTCAGAAATATTCGTTAAAGTACTGCTCAGGACACTGGATTGGGTAACTTTAATTAACTTCTAAATATGTCAAGAATCTAAATAAGCTTTTTAAATGTACAAATAAAAGTGCAAAATTATATTAAAATCTGACAACAATATGCAATCAGACATCAGAACAATGCATTGCCGGACTTATGTTTTTATGAACTTTTCTTTATACACCCACTAACAACGATAATTAAAAAAAAATAGAAAGAACTACCATTAAAAAATAGAAGATATAATTTTCGTTATACCTACAGCAATTTATATTGACAAAAATACCTAGTAAGTAGCTATGGCTACTGACTTGTTAAAACAATAAGAAGCATTTTTTATTTTGGTACTAACTTTAATTTCCTAAATTCCAATTTCCATGATTAGGCTAAAACGGTTAATTTTAAGACAAGTAGCCATGGAAAAATAAAATAAATATTTTTTTGTTTTTTACGACTTTTAGGGCGGAGTTAAAGTTGGCAAAATCCTATTTATCGTCATAACTTTTTTTCAAATGGTACGAGGGTGGCCCGTTAACATATCCTAAAAGAACATTTTATTACTAAAAATTTGGTACTACATAGCCGACATTTGGCTAAAGGTTTTTTTGCAAAAAGCATTTAATAAAATAATTCTAAATTATCCATTACACTAAATGATGATATTTATCTATGAATATTTCCCTTTTACGTTGAATTTCTTATAAGAGGTGTGCAATTATCAAAAAAACTACAGCGGTAATTTTGCAAAAATTACGTATCATGCGCGCCTGGCCTTAGGCAAGACGCGCACTGGAGTTCTATTTGGAGACTAGTTCTATCCAACTGACTCCACACACTTCTCAAACACCATTTCACCGCCATTCTTCATAATGAGCGCTTCTGCACAGGGCCGTATTAACCCTATGAGGCGTCCTAGGCTACAACTCCCAGAGCGCCTATTTTGGCGTGAGACAAAAATTTTGAGGGGCAAACAAAAAAAAGTCCTTCTTACCTCCGTGCGCCTTACTTCACCACCAGAAATGAAGTTTGATGACCAAAAAACAATAAAAAAAAGGCATTCCCTCCTTTTCGCGCCTATTTTATTTATTTCAAAGCACCTTATTCACAGAGGTATTTCTTCTAATACCCACCCGACCTAAACTTTTTTAAAAACTCCTCTGTCTACCGCCTATTACTCCCCTGTCTGGCGCCTATTTTTTTCATGGCGCCCTAGGCTGTAGCCTAGTCAGCCTAATGGATAATACGGCACTGCTTCTGCATTTATTTACGCAGGTTTTAAAGTTTCTACCTGATACTAACGCACTCCCTGGCCGCCACCTCACATGCTTATCATTTCAGTGCGCGCCCTGCCTGAGAGAGGCACATATTTTAGTCTAAATCAGGGGTCTCCAAACTACGGCCTGAGGGCCACATCCGGCCTGCGGACAGATTTTGTCCGACCCGCGGAGAGCTAGCATATTTGAAAACTCCTTTTAGAGAACAAATATTTTTTATAGCAAATTAAATTTAGTTTACTGAAGTATTCTAATTTTATGTTGAATAATTATTAATATGACATCTACATTGATATGGTCATGGGCTAACAGTTAGCCGCTAACTCATAACATTGTTGTAGGCTTATTGTTATTGGTTTTGTGATAAGTTGGATAAAGAAACACAGACATGTATAATATGCAGAAAATTTAACTTCAGTATATAATAACTAACAAATTATTGAAATGAATCCAACTAACATTTTATACATTTTAAATAAACACATAACTTAAAACAAACATAATGACATGAAATACTAATAAGATTTATGTAATTGAGTTTTTCCACTGACAATAGTTTGTAGTTGTGGACTAATTTTACTTGTAACTATTATTAAAAGAGATTTAAGATGCTCATCAGTTAATTTAGATCTGTAAACATTTTTGTGTACTTTATTTTGGAGAAGGTTTTCTCACACAAATAAGTAGTACCAAAAACAGAAAACAGCCCACAAGCAAATTTATGCAAATTATCAAATTGTGTCAGTGGAAGACTCTTACAAAATTCCAACAAAGATGAGTTTTGATATTTGTTCTTAATTATATCACTGCACTATAGATCAATCATTTCCATTTGAAGTTCCGGGGATAGGGTTTCAATGGCAGTATCAAAAGGATTCTGAAAAATCTTAATTTGATTCGCGATGGCATCAAAGTTCGAGAAACGAGTAACAAAATTTATCTTCAAAGCACTCAAAGTTTCGATTGCAACATCGATAGGAAACTCAGTTTCAGTAGTGTGGCTGAATATTTCTCATGTTTTAAAATGTGAAAAACATTTACTTCGTGGTTCTGATTGAAACAGTATCAATTTCTTCCGGAATGATTTGATGTTAGTGTATAAATCAGGAAGATGCTGGTTTTCTCCTTGCAATCTCAAATTCAGTTCGTTCACATGTTTTGTCAAATCAACATAGAATGCTAACTTCCACAGCCATGCGTTGTTTTGTAATTCAGTAAGAGGGTGATGCTTTTCATTAAAAAAAAATCGATCACTGCTCGAAGTTCAATAAAGCGATGAAGGACTTTTCCACAACTAAGCCAGCGTACGGCAGTATGATAAGGAGTAATTTTCTCCAATCTCTTCAATAAATTGTTGGAATTGTCGGTGATACAGCCCAAAAGATCTGATCTGATCAGTGGTAATGCATTTCAAGTTTTTCCATCGAAGGTTCTTTTGATTAATGGCCATTTCAACTCCTTTAAAAATATCTGTACCAGTAGTTGTGCTTCATACCTTTTATCTACTCCTTGAATATAAATCAACACCTGAGCAGTATCTGACACATCCGTTGACTCATCCAAGGCCAAAGAAAACCACTCAGCATGTCCATTTTTGTCAAAAAGTTGAGAGGATATATTTTCAGCGATGTTCTCTACCCTTCGAGCCACAGTGTTTGCTGACATACTGACAGTTTTTAATAAATTTACCTTTTCAGGGCACATTTCTTCGGCTACTGCAACTTTTTTTATCTTTGGACAATCCACGAAGGCTGAAAGCCTAAATACTAACGTACCGTGGGTGTCTTAAGCAGGGTGCAATGCAATTATGCATTCTTTGATCATTTCTCCATCGGTGAATGGTTTTCCACGTTGCAATTTCAAGAGCCACACGAAAGCTGGTACGAGTTGCAGCCTCTTGTTCAGTTTTGAGTTTTGTAAATGAAGATTGCTGCGATTTCAATCCGCGCTTCATAGCTTCAATTTTTTCTGTCCGCAAACTTCCTGTATATTTTGAGTAATTTGAAAATGTTTTGTTTCATAATGACGTTTAATGTTATATTCTTTGAGAACGGCTATGCTTTCATTGCAAATCAAACATAGCACCTTGTTACTGGACTCAATTACGAAATACTGAATGTTCCACTGATCTTTGAATTTTCTGCATTCACTATCAATCTTTCGCTTCTTTTCCATACTACTAAATCACACACAAAAGCAACAATTCAAAGCAAAATACTGTTACAAAGATGTCCTAAACTTAAACATGCACAAACACATTTTAAGGAGGTACTCACTATTTTATTTCACAACAGTGTTATAGGAACTGACTTGTGGTTGCGCCACTAGTCTTCTTATATATTCCAGTTACTGCCATCTAGAAGTGAGTGGAAGACACCAGAACTTTCTCGAACCAACGAGATTATTCTGTACGTGCTATTAGCGCCATCTGTTAGCGATAGAAGGTACTACCTATTGCCGCTTGTGTCCACCAGATGTCGTGTCACGTTACTCCTCATGGCTCGTACCACAGACAAGACAATCAGCAGACTGCTCTTCCAATGTAATATTTTTGACCCACAAAAGCCGTGGCCGTTGAATTATAATTCCTTGATATTTTGGCCATTTGTTTTCTTAATCAAAAAATATTGTTTCTATGTATTAAGTATGTACATATTTATGCATTTATCACAATAATATTTATTTTGTTACAGTAATACCGCTAAAATTAAAAATTTAATTTTTAAACGGCCACGGCTTTTAGGGTATAAACTCGCCATTTGGATTAGCGGTCTGTATTTGGCGTGTCTGGGCTCGTACTCTACGACTAATCTAGAAATAACAGATAATGACAGGAAAATTAATAATATGCAGTGTTGACGTTTTGCTGACTTTAGTCCGATTTGCAGCCTTTTTAAACGTTGCGTACTTTTTCGGACTTTTTTTTCATCAGTGGACCATTTCACTTCTTACCACCGGCAACAATGATAATATGGTTTTGGCCCTCGGAACTTACTGGAGTTATCAGTATGCTCCTAAGGCTGAAAAGTTTGGAGACCCCTGGTCTAAATGATGGTAGCCTTTATTGATCATAGTTAAAAAATGTTGTAAAAAGAACCCTAAAAATCGGAAATAAGATTTAAATATAAAGTTGTTTTTTAGTTGGTGGAGTAGGATGTAATTTACGCCTTCAGGAAATGATGAATCAGATGTGTAAAGAACGAGATGCCACACTTTTTGCAACTGATGAACGGTTTTGTATTGACAATGGTATAATGATTGCCCATGCTGGAGCTGAAATGTTTGCATCAGGTACCAGAATGGAGTGGAAGAATTCTTTTGTTACACAGCGGTATAGGACCGATGAAGTTGAAACAACGTGGAGAGATGATTAACGTTAAACTGTTAGCGATAAAGGAAATAAATAACAATTTTAATATACAGCTTTTTTTAACGGAATTTAGCGGTCAATATATTGTGCAAATTTGTGGCGATTCCGGTTTCAGTTGATGTTCTGAGGTTACATGATTGTGGATTGAGCCATCTATTTTTTAACAAAATAAATAATTTTAAAAAATACGAATTTAAGCCAAAATCCATACCAAAAACTTAGTAGGTAAAGTTTTTTTACTATTTCAAACGTTAAAAAGAATATAAGAAATAATACGAAACGTACTATTTTTTTTTATGATAAAATTATTAGAATAATTTTATTGGAAGTAATAAAAACAATTAAATTATATTTTTTAGGCTAAATAAAAGAGGATTAAAAACACTTAAATCACCTTAACGAGAATCTTACTGACTAGAAACCAAAAAATTGTGATAAAAGTTAATTAAATTAATTTTCATAATTGGATGGTTAATATTTAAAGCACGTAATTATTAAACAATAACTGTATTAAATTTATTTTATAAGAAAATTTTAAAGAGAAATATACAGTGTGTATATTAGTAAGTTGGCGTCATATCGGACACTTTTTTATTATTGATTTTACAAAAAAAAAAAACTTATTCTTTATTCTGCATGGTCCAAAACCTAAAAAGCAACCATCAAATTTTATCAGTCATATATGAGGTTTGGCCAAAAATGTAATTTTTGCTGAAGAGTAAAGTACATACTTGTATTTTTGCTAATATCGAAAATTGTTATAAAGCAAAAATGTTTAGAATTAAAAATTACTAATTATGCAATTTTGTTTATTTACAAAAAAAAAATCTGCGATAATGGTGAAAATTTAGGTTTCTACATAATTCATTATTTTAAATATTATAGGACAATGTTAAATACATTTTTTAAATATAATGATATAAAAATAGGAAGAATGCACTAATATAAAAAGCAATTTTTTTCTTTATGGAAATGCACAAAATTGCATATTTAGAGGTAATTTCTAATTCTAATCTTTTCTTTATAACAATTTGCGATATTAGCAAAAATACAGGTACTTTAATATTAAGCAAAAATTACATTTTTGGCCAAACCTCGTAGATGACTGACACAATTTGATATCTGATGATTGTTTTTTAGGTTTTATACCAAGCAGAACTTTTTATAAAAATATCTTTAAAAAGTTTTCCAGATGTCGCCAACTTACGTAGCCACATTGTATATTACCTTTTAAACGAGTTAATATTTTATCAATAACCCATTTTAAGATTTAGGAGTTAGGGTATATCCCCTTTAAAAGAAAAATTAAATTCAAAACATTATTTTAAGATATCTAGGCAAGCAGGACTTTCTTTGTTTCTTATTGGTTTACCCTGTATAGAGTTGTATTGATGTGCTTATAATATTTAAACTGTGACTATATTGTCGCACATGACAACTTACTAACATTTAAAAAATATAATTTTGCTTGCGATACGCAAATTTCTGTGTACAATAAACAAAATCGTCAAAGTATGCAACTACTTTAAAAACTGGTTTTAGTTATTAACACAATTTTTTTCTGCAAACTCATTCTATGTCTAGTTTTCTAAGTTTTCTTGATTCGATTAGATAGCACATTGTATTATGACTAGACTAGGGTTGCCAGATATCTGGTTTTCTACCGGACAGTCCGGTTTTTATAATGCCTGTCCGGCCGAAAAAATCTTAGCAAACCGGACAACAGAATGTCCGGTTTTTGTGTGAATAATCATCGCCAATTAAAGAAACCCATCTTTGTAACCATGTAAAATAATTACCGTAACAAACTAAGACTTTACAAAATAGTTTATTATTAACTTAAAATTGGAAATCTATAGGCAGAGAAACAAAATCGTCTGTCTTTATAGATCATTGCATAATGTTAAGAAAATTTGAAGACAGATTCTGCATCAAAAAATATAAAGAAAAGTAAACAATAAACTTGCTTAAAACTCAGTAAGGAATATTTTTTGTCAGAAATTTTCGTTTAGGTACCCCTGAAAACGCAACCGGGCTGAGGTTAACTTTTTTATATATACAGAGTGTCCAAGAATATGTGCAATCTCTCGGATTCCTATAGAACACGTGAAAATAATGTGACAAGTTCCTATATCTTTTTTTCCTAAAGCCTCTCCTTACAGATATATGGGCCCTTAAAGGACGCCGCGGAAAATCTGTTTTTCTTGAATAACTTTTATAGTACTCGGTATAATTAAATATCTTTTTCATATGATAAATACAAGTAAAAACTTTTTAAAATGGCCTCCTTGTAAAATATTTGCCTTTGTTAGTTCAGACTAACTCTTACACAAAAGTGTTGATTACTTTTACACCCTATATAATAAAATTAAAATGGTATATTTATGGTATAAATATTTTTGGATAGCTTAAATCCTTGGCTAAAAAAAGGTACTCTTGTTAGATGTCGATAAATTAAAGCGTTTTCGACAAAAAGCAATTTTTGTTTAGGAGGGACATCAAAAAACAATAGGTTACTGTGGTATGGTACTGAAAAAACTTTTAAAAAAGTTTATTTTTAATTTTACAAAACTAAAAAAATGTTGCAGCATTATGAAGGGTGCCATAAACTTCGATAATTAAAGCTGGGGAATGCATAAAATAAGAAAGAGCCTTGGTCGAACCGACAAACAAAATTATTAAATACAACCCTATTTAAACAAAATGTTATTACCTATGGAACTACGTCTTCGGGACCATTGGGCAGGTGAATAATAGACACTCTTTACGGTATTTGCAAAACTTCAGAAATAACCTTTTAGGCTTTTACAAATTAAATACAGAAACTTAATTTAGTTTGGGTATACCCCTTACTAGGCGTAGCCCGTACTGGTTTAACCAAAACTTTAACTCTTTACTTAACGTCACTCCATACTTCTAATTAATATCTCCCTTTTTTACTTTTTTTTTTAAATTTCCCTTCTAGGGTAAATTTGTGTATGTATAAAAACAACTTGATCTCGTTTGTTTTGATGATGAAACACTCTTGGCCTTGGGCGTTTATTTTATGACTTAGAAATTGTTTTTGTTTATTTACCTTGCAGGTTTGAAGTTTAAACCTTAAAATTATTTAATATTGTGTCATTTGTTTTAATTTACAATAACTGTTTTTTTTTTAATACCAAAATAATTAAATAAATAATAAATCTTACATACCATCCTATAAAGGGTGTTCACAGTATGCCGTTTGCAATGATGTGTTACACTATGGGGAATGCATTTGACTTATCAAAGTGAGATTTGAAGAAGGTGAGAAGATGACGGCTGAAATGTTATGAAATACGAAACATTCTGTATATTTTAAACTAACAGGTTTTTTGTTAGAAACATATTTAGGGTGTTTCGTTTTAACATGAAAGCTATACATTATATTTTTTAATTCATTGGTAGTACCGCAATCAGGCATTGTATAATATGTATTGTATTTGACTTAACTTATTTTAATTTGTTTTCCTATCTAAATAACATTTTTGTCCGTAAACTGAATGATAATGCTTTAAAAGTGCGCAAATAATAAAGTTCAATATTTTTATTATTATTTTTGAAATATACATATTAGTGGTAAGTACAGTTATAACAATAGTATCTGTATTCCATCCTACTTTCTCTTCTTGGCATTTAACTCCAAAACTCTGTTTGGCGTAATTCCATTATCTTCACAACTTTCCCGATGTGAAAGGTCACCAATTATTACCTTATATTTTTTTCTTTTTCTGCTCTCACCCTTGTATAGTGTAGGTGCTTTTCTTGATACATCCGAAGGTATCGAGTTGCACGATTCGCTCGTGTTACTTAAATCCTTATCAAATACATCTGGATCGTCAATGATTTGTGAAATATTGGGTCCTGGAGAAATAACGGGATTTGGAATGCACGAAATAAAGGATTTAGATTTTTGAGATGCTCTATTCCCATAATAGGATGACAGGGAATTTCTTTTATTGTGTGTAGGTAAATCGCTTTCTAAAAAATTAATCACTTGCAGTAAGGTTTTTAAAGTTCGGCCTTCCCTCCCTTATCTTTTGAACTTGACAAGATGTCTAGATCGGGTAAAATTCGAAAGAGTACTTATCACTGAAATTACTTTTTGGCCTAAAAATTTTTGTGTTTTTTTAGTTTGGTTTTTGGGTAAAGGATACAGACAAATAATATAAAATTGAAACAAATATTACTGATCAAAAACATATAAATTTTTTTTGTTACAAAACTTTTTATACCTTAATTGAATACATTTTCTTGATGGTGCTATTGGGTACCTTACCCAAAAAAACATTTTTTGTTTTTTTTTAATATTTTGCTTCAGGCGATCGCCCAGTTTATAGGGGTTAGTAGGGCTGAGCAAAGTCAGCTCGCTATACCCTGGGACCAGGACCAAAGCGGTCCAATTTTTCGCATTTTGACGTGTACCCAATAAAGTACCATCAAATTTGTATACCTTAGTTTAAATATTTTAAAAAATGGTATAAATAATATAAAAACGGAGTTTGTTTAAAGACGAACGATTTTATGGCAATACCCGTTTAAAAATGATATATAAATATTAATATTTTGTGCAGACAGTATAAGAAAAATAATATTTTATTGGAATAAAATAACTTTAAACGGGAAGCTAGTGAAACTTTGTTTATAGATTGAAACTTGAATATAAAATGTTTTAATATTTTATTATAGTATATAGAAGTTTTAATTTTCTTAAAATTTGAATATTTTTAATTTTATTCTGGAGAAAAGCCAAATAATATTTTGTTTAAATTTAATCTCCCAGAAAACAAATAAAGCATAAAATAGGGTTTCTAATTAATTCTCCAATTTGTCGTCTAGCAAAAAGTTATCTTTAATTAAAGTAGACTGATTTGGTAATATGTTTTTAGATATAAATATATTTTGTCAGATTTGTCCATCGGTTTTACATTTTTTATTAACAAAACCTAATTTAATGTGTTTTCGTGCCAGAAGTACAGTTATCAGAACATTTTGCTACGTTTGAATAAGTGATTACATGTTTTGTTTTACTATTGACACATTTAATTTTATTGCAGTCACAAAGAATAACAGTCTGATACGAAATCTCTAATTCGGCCGAAATTACTGCAATGGGAAAGTTCATGTGACATGTTCCGTTAGCACAAAATTTATGAAAACCCCAAAACTATTTTGGTGGCGCACTAGACCCTCAAAATGTTCAGAATAATAGTTCTAGACCCAAATATCTCTATTAACTTAGGCATCTATGTTCTTCCCAAAAAATTATCCGTATTGTTTATACAAGTTCTTGGTATTTTTAGCCATTGTACTTTACAAAAACTTTTTTTTCAGAAAAATTTTGTGTGATTGAACAAAAACTTAAGGGAAGGTGGATGAGGATACATTTTTCACCAGTTTACTTGTAACAAGAATCATGTTTACCAGTGATATTAAAAATAGATACAGGGTGCCCGCCCAGTACCGGATCAAGATCTGTTTTCTACTGAAGCAAAGAGTTAATGTTGCGCCCTTGTGGTCAGTGTTGAATTGAGACAACACTGTTTTTTAAAGTGTTGTCTCAGAAAAAATAAATTTCTTATCCTAGAAAACTTTGAAGAGAGAGAAAAGTTCTTCAGGTAAATTTAAGTTTTAACAATGAATACAATAGCTACTACGGTAGCTAGTTATTTTGTAGTTTTACATTCTTATTTCTCTTTCGATATATACTTGGTGCCACAATTTTTAAAAATTACTATTCAAATATAGATTTTTCTTAATCCTAGAAAAAATTGAAGGTGACCAAAAAAAGGTCTTCACCAAAAAACAACCAGAAGGAACGTTGTATTTAACTTTTACTTTCTTTTTACCTTAAATTTGCGCCCCTTCCGATCTGAAGCGGTCGCTCTCCGGATTTGCGCTTGATGCGGTACTGTGTCCGACTATATTTTCACCCATTTTGAACGCGAATAACTTCAGAAAACCTTAAATTATTAAGATGCGATTTGCGCAGAAGGCCTTAGATTTTTTAAAGTTTTTCTTATCATATCTTCGTCATTTCCTAGTGACATTTAGCTAACATATTTTAAATGGAAGACCATGTTTATTTTTTACAATCTTAAAATTCAATCTTACCCCTTTAAAAAATGTAAAACAATAATGATGTATTTATTAATCTCTAAAAAATTGACTCCATGGCAGTTAAGAGTATTATTTGACAATACAAATTTGATACATACAAAGTTACAGAAAAAAATACAACACAGCTCTAGGTTAATATTACCAAAAGTTTTTTAAAAAGTAATCTAGCTTTTCTGCAACTAGTATTTTGTAAATAACGTATAGCTTTAATGCCGTATTCTTTTTTGTACACTACTCGTACATGCCATGCAGTCATTTTATAAATCAATAAATCCATTATTTTTTAGAATACCGGTAGCTTATGTTACATTTTTATTGAAAGGAAAAGATTAGAAATAAATATACAGGGTGTTCCATTCAAAATGATAAAGTCGTCCTATATCGGAAAAGCGGCCATTTTGTTTTTGTGTAAAGGGAATGTCACACAACCAAATGGCAAAGAAAGAATAAAAACCTTTTAATAATCTATTGCTTTTTGCGAATCTTGTTAACTTTATTTGTTTTAAAGTTATTCACAATCAATAGGGGATAAAATATAGCCGGACACCCGGTGCCTTAGAGTTTAAATTTCTATTTAAAAGTGAAATTAACATACTGAATAAAAACCAAAAGCTGTCTAGAAAAAGCTAAAAGTTCTTTGGGATTCAATAGTTATCTAGAACATCTAATAAAACAGTTTTTTTCTTCAAAAATATTGCTTACCTGCTTTCTTCAGATCAGCACCGATGGGTGGCACGGTAAAAGTTTCGTTAATTTGTTCGTTATCATCAATAGTGAAAGATGTTTCTTGATGGGTAAGTGAATCACACTGAATGTTTTTGGTTATTGGATCTTGATTTTTATTTAAATTCAAAAATGTTGTTGTGGTGTGCAAGGCATTAAATTCTGGTTGAAATTGTTTTCTGTAGGTATTTTTAACGTTAAATTTTTGATTATTAAAATTGTCAATAGTCTTAGTGTTATGAATTGAAGCTGTATTATGAGTCATACTATTTTTATTTGTAACCAAACTCTTATTACTTGTTGGTAATGCGTAATTTTGTTGGTTTTTATAGTTATTAGTGTCATAGTTAAATATGGGAGTCAACATTTTTGAGTTTGCTTGATTTTTATTATTGTATACGTCAACTTTTTTTTGTTGGACTAGTGATTCATTCTGAAATTCCATTAGAGTGGATTTTGCTTTAGCATTTCTATATTGATTAGTATTCTGAAAAAAAACATTAAAAATAAGATAATAAAGGAAATAGAAATTGCTATATTTTTCCTTGAGGTATTATGCTTGTTGTACCTCTGCACTTTTAAGAGTGTTCAATTCCTTACGTAGATCTTTGTGCTCGTTTTGGATTTTAATCAGAAAACTATTTTTTCTACGATTTGCCTTTGTAAATTTCCTTTCATTTCTTCTAAACGTGCATTTCTGGTGGCTGATTCTAATGCTATTTGGTTTTTAATTTCTTGCTCTAAAAGTTTTTAAAAATATACGGTGATTATAAGACCAAGAAAATTTCCTTTTAAAAATGTTTATAATATTTAGGTTAGCTCTAGAAAATATACATTAAAAGAGAATCAGATAAAACATATTTTTATATACTGGTCATAAATAGTATTTGGTACAGCTGCGTAAAATTATTAGTGTTCGATAATAAATATTTTTTAAAATCTTCTTTGAATTTTGAACAAATTTAATCTCCTAATTTTTTCCAAACGATGCAATGTTTTCAAAAACCAAAAAAAAAAAAAACAAATTTGTTAATAAAATTTTTACAAAAATAATTTGAAATTTTAGGTTTTTATTTTGTTTTTCTTTGAAACTGGGTGCATCATTTGGAAAAGAGTTAATTTGTTCCAACTTCAATGGGGATTTTAAAAATAAATTTTGTTTAAGGAATTAGAAGAAATTGTCCATACAAATATGGTACAAACGCCATTTTTTTATATTTTTCATTGAAAAATGTTTCCTGCTGCTTTTAAGCAATGTACCAAATACCAATTGAATATCTAGAGTGGTTCAAAAATTGTAACAATTTTTTTCTTCTCCATTTTTTTGCAGCAGAAGTCTACAGGCAAGCATAATTTTAGTATTTAACTTAGCTCGGGGCCGGCTCAAGAAAAAGTGGCGCCTAAGGCGGCTACAATTTTGCCGCCCCTACAAGGAAATAACATTTGAGGTCCAAAATTTTTAAAGAAAAAAATAAGGTCTCCACCTCTCTTTATCCCATTCTTTTATTTCTAGAATTCTGTAGTCCCATAGACCCATTCTTTCTTCCTTTACCCATATTTTTGAATACCAAAAAAAGTCCCCACTTTTTAATTTAATTTCCACTACTTTTTCATTTATTAAGAGGGTCATTTTGCTGCCCCTGTAAACATGCCGCCTGAAGCGGTCGCCTCACCCGCTCACCCCTTGGGCCGGCCATGACTTGGCTTATCTTTTTCACATTTATGTTTTTGGTGGGATACTTTACTTTTTGTATAAAAAAAGTATATAGTAGGTATTTAAATTTAATATTTCTTCTTGCGTTTCCACTGCATATGTTTCTCTTTTACGCTATTGTCTACATTTTCTTAAGCGTTGGAAATAACAGTGCGCATTGCCCATTCATTATTTGCTACCTATAACAATTGTTTATTAGCGCGTATTAGAAGTTTTTTTTTTTTGCATGGGGACACCACTTATTTTTTGACTTAATTTAACTTTTATATTTTTGTTATATAGCAAATATAGTAATACATAGATTGGGATAGTTTTAAATATCTACTTGTAACGGTTCAAACGCTACAAAAAAAAAAAAAAACTTTTTTTTGTATAGGGAGCCCCTCTAACCCCACTATTTTATTAACTTTTTTTTATTTGCAGATTTTTTCCTACGCTTACTCACAATTACCAAGTTGAATTTCAAATTTTATCTTCCTAGGTCATCTGGAAGTGGGTTAGAGTTATTGATCTGTTAGTTAGTCAGTCAGTTGAAAATTGACGACTTTTGGCCCTTCATACCTTTATAACCGTTAGAGCTTCATGAAATTTGTCTTGTCTTATGGACATAAATAAACGCACATAGTTTCATGTGTTTTAATTAAATAGGTTTTGAGTTATGGAGAGGTCAAAAGTGACAACAAGTGATTTTTGTAATATTACACTCGGCGCTGTAGCCAGTTCCTTTGCTTGAACTTGGCTTGACGCGTTGCCGCGTGTTTAGATATGTATATGTGAATAGGGAACTTATTTTTAACGTAGAATGTGCCATTAAAATTTGGTGCATTAATTTGGAACACCCGATATTATTTTTTATTATTATCTTCAGCCA
This sequence comes from Listronotus bonariensis, assembly GCA_014170235.1. Taxonomy (NCBI): domain Eukaryota; kingdom Metazoa; phylum Arthropoda; class Insecta; order Coleoptera; family Curculionidae; genus Listronotus; species Listronotus bonariensis. The sequence goes on along the minus strand of JACEGR010003782.1, from coordinate 18,370 downwards.
CTGTTAGAAATATGTATTTTTTAATTTCTTATAATTAATTAGTCATAAAAGGACAAAAACGTGATTTCGTGTCCAACTATAAAGTACGTATTTCCTATGGTCAAATGCCGAACGTCGGATGCATGTGTCAAATTCGTCACCTATCTCCATAACTGGTAAGTTTTTCGATGTTTAGTACAGGGATCTTAGAAACCTCTGCAGCTAGAGATATAGTTAAATGGGAAAAAAATTTAGTTTTTAATGATTAGTTTATATCAGTTTTTGTTCAACATGCTGTCGATATCTTAAAAACCAGCGTTTGATGTATAGTTTATTATTTTTGATGTAGACCTAAAAAACGAGGTCAAAATTTGCCGAAATATACAAAGCGTTCCATTAAAAAAACTTATTTGATTGAAAGTAAAATCTTTGTTTTTGAGATACTTTTCATATTTACATTACTTTGAATATTTTTTTTATACAGACAACTTTTCCTTGAAGTTTTTATATGTATCTTGTACAGAGGCGAAAATATTTCAAGTATTAATAAAATTGGGACTCTCTGTATAGAGATAATAACCAGAAAAAAGCTACGGAAAGTATATACCGCGGTAAATACTAATTTTATAAAATTAGCTATGTAGTAAATTAAAAAACTTGTAATAATGTGGGAACTGCAAATTAAAAAAATATAAGCTATAAGCCTATTTTTTTTAAATTAACTAAAAAAAATGAATTTCAATAACCACATATTTCAAATACCTTTATGATCTACATACATGTATTAACATGTATTTTACCTGTCATTTTTTGTTTCTCCCTATTGAGTTCCAATTGTTTTTCAGTTTGCTAGTTTCAATTTCATAATAAGTAATAATTTTCTGTTCCTTTTCCGCATTTTCAATCTGAAGCCTTTCATTGTCAGCCAGAGACTGAATAGTTATATTGTCTATCTCATCTTTTAGACTAACAATGTATTTTTCACAATCAATTACTTTTTCTAATAAAAAGAAAAGAAATTACGTATGTATATTAAAAAATTAGTTCTATACACTTAAGCCGGTTTTACACTTATCAAACTTCTTGTCTAATAAGTTGGACCAAGTTTACCTTAAACATTTCTTATTAAATATTTTAATTTCACTACCAAACATTTAAACAAATTTTATTAAATATTTGATGAAACTTATTTGACAAGAAGTTTAATAAGTGTAAATCCGCTTAATAAAACATCTTGGAAAACCATAAATAACTGTGTAAAGACTATTTTCTTTTAATTAAAAAAGCAGTTTATCTTTTATAAATGAGTTTTAACAAAAACAAAAATTTACCTTGAAGTTTTAAATATTTAGTTTCTAATGTAGACCCTTGTCCATTTTTAATGATATCTAGATTGTTTTGCAATACTTTTTCATCGTCTTCTTGTATTCTCAACTCGTCGAGTAAAAAGTCTGTATAGTCACCCAAAAGTACTTTCTTTTTTCGTCTTTTACTCTCTCCTAAAAACCAGTTTAGTGTTTATAATTATAATATTATGTTATTTTTTCTTTTACTTTAAATTATTTAGTTCAATATTTCTAAAAATGCAAACACGGAAACAATTAAATTCGTGGTGTTGGATGTGTTCGTCCGAGCAGAGTGAACTCTATGGAAGTCGGTTTTGGTGAGCTGGGATTCCTCTTTCGAACCAAAAGTTCTCCTTCTAATCAGTATCCCTAATCTATTTAAAATATTCTTATTGTCTGGTGATGGAGTCTCCCAACTTTCTTGATTTCATTCAAAGAAGAGCTATTCGCCTTATTAATCATCCGTTGCTTACCGAAGGGCTTTCTTCTCTTCTTCATTGCCGACTTGTAGGGGATCTATTCCTTTTTTATACGAATTAATACAGGTTTTGCTTCCACAAATAAGCCAGTTTAATTCCTCATTTTGCAACCCCCAACAGAGATACGTGCTACACGTATTCACCGATGTATGGTCAAATTGAACAAGCCCCAAACTTTCCACTTTGTTGGTTCTTTCACCTCTCGAGTTTCTATATTGTAAAACCTGCTACCCGCAGAGATCTTACCTTTTTAGGTAAGTCCCGTGTTAACAAACTTCGTCTTACGTTTTAGCCTTCTGGGATTCTCCAAAAATATAAAAGGTGTCCCAACTCTATTTATACACGAAATAACTTCGTCCCTGTACAAGATACAAAAATAAATTTAAAATAGAAAATGTTTATTTGGATACAATCTTTTTATTGACAGTACCAGTTAATATACAACATGTCTCAAATACAGAATTTTTATAGTCAAGTAATTTTTTTAAAAATGGAACACCCTCTATATTTTACCACATTTTGACTCTGTATTAAATTCTACATCAAAAATGTATAACACACTTCAACATCAATTATTGCTGGTTTTGAGATATCAACAATTTTTTTTATCTTTTTGACATCCCACGAAGGCATATGCGTAAATACCAGAGTACCGTGGGTGTCGGGTTATTAGATGTTTAACCCATCGTTCCCCCTGTTCCGTCAACGTTGTCCAAGCACTGAAACATGTAGTTATGCATTTTACAGCACCTTTTAGACACCTTTTAGGCGGTAGTGCCACCACGGTCGTTATATTTAAATAACTACTGGGAAACGAACCGGCGACCTCTGGCTTCGAAGATCAAAGCTCTGTCCAAGTGAAGAGAGAAAATAATATTTTGGTTTTAATTATCTTTGAATGATTCTATCACTGTAGGGGAGCCCAAGAGGGGATTTTGGAATTTACTGCAGCGTGGCAGATTAATATACTGGAGGATACCTTGTACCCGGTTAAGGGCCTCCACCAAATATGAGCCCCGTATACAAGGCCGATCATAAAAAACAAAAATATATCCATTAGAAATTGTCGAGCGCGTCAGATTAAGATAGGGTGAGTTAATTACATGCTAAACAGTGTATATTTTACTAATCTGACAGTTTGAGAATGACGTAAAAGAAACAGAGGGCTACAAAAAAATATATTCTGACAGTTTCGAGCCTGGCGATTTTTTTTTATTTTGAAGAAGATAACGAAAAATAAATAATCCGATACGATCCGAACGGTTTCCACAAGCCAAAATAATAACAATATTTTTTGACATATTTAAAAATCTATAGTCGCTTCCCCATCGATGAAAATGTATACATTATACAGGGTGGCGCACCACACACGCCTCGATCTCTAATACAAAAACGGTATTATTTTTTTAAATATTTTTTACAGGAATATTTGGATATATTGGAAGCATAATTTAAAATTATAAGAAATTACAGGGTGCTAAAAAAATCCATATCAAACTTATATTTTTTAAACGGAACACCCTGTATATAAGTTCTTTTGTGGATCGTGGAAATAAAAATAAGATACGTTTTATCAGCGATATCTATACCAAAAATAAAAGGTTTTTAAGATATTTAGGATTTTTTAAAAATCATGACCAAAATTTTCATATATCCTATCTTACTTAGGTTATTATATTATATTGCTAGAAAATAAACTGTGCCATCACCTACATTTAATTTTTTGCCAAAAATTATATAGGGTGTCCAAAAATTAATATTTATTATTAGCTATCTTGAAGTGCAAATTAAGCGCCTATTTTAAATGGAACACCGTGTATATTATTTCATATTTGGATTTTAATAATAAAAATAGGGTAAGTTTTTAGTAATTCTTATGTCAAAAATGTAACGTTTTTAAGGTATTTAGGATTTTTAAATAATTTATTAAAAAAAAACAATATTAAATTTTTTGATATAAGGGTAACTTTTTTATTTTAAGTGAAACATTATATATTTTTCAAAAACTTTAAAATTTATTTACTTTTTCTTTAAAAAAATGTGACATAGACCATGGTTATTTTAAAAAACAACGGATTCATGGATCTTCATATAATTGATCTCACGGCGATTAAAAATACATATTAACAATGAGGCATTGCTACATAACTAGGGTTGCCATCCGTTCCGATATATTGGGTTGGGACTGTCACTGTTATTAGATCCTATGTCCCGACGCCCTAATTTCATAGCAAAAGGTCGCAATTTACGATATCGAACAAAATATTTAATTTTGTATGAACCCCTTATCAGAATTTACTAAATTATGTAAATACTTATTTTTAATTCCTTCACATACCATCAATTCGGAAAGAATTTTTTATTAATGGTAAGTCAATGGTCCGACGAAACAAATCGACTGTTGGCAGAATCTGTCAAAGCAATTTTGCAATACCAGTTTAACTTTAAAATGCTGCTGAACTGAATAAAAACACACAAAAATATATTGCCCCCTCCTTTCCCTTTTCGAAAATATACAGGTTGTTTCATTTAAAATAAAAAGTTACCCTATGTAAAAAAAATACCCTACTATAAGAGTGACAAAGAATAAAATAACATGTAATTAATTTCCCTCCATTGTAACAGCTACTAATAGGTAAGTCAGAAATTTAGTTTATTTGGATACATAATTACTTGCTTAACCTAAAACCCGTCATAATTAACATATTGCTATTTTTTTCGTGTAACTAAGTAAATATGTGTCTAAAATAAACTAATTTGCTGACATACCTATTCGTAGTTAGTTAATTACATATTATTTGTCACTGTGACAGAATACTTCACAAAAAATAAGAATCAAAATAGTATTTTCTTTTTTGACTTTTAATTCTTAATGCAGCAATTATTGACATATAGTGTGATATTTTTTTTATTTAGAATTTAATACAGAATCAAAATTTGATAAAATATACTGGGTGTTCCATTTAAAAGAACCTTCTTAACAATAAAAATTATGTTTTTGAGACGCACTGTATATTAACTAGAACTATCAATAAAAGGAGTGTATCCGAATAAACATTTTTTATTTTAAGTTTATTTTTGTATTTTGTACAGGAGCGAAGTTATTTCGTGTATAAATAGAGTTGGGATACCCTGTATAGTACTTTAAAAAAATGTCTTTGAGAAAGTCTTTTGTTTTGTTTTTAAATTTGAACAAGCGTATTTGTAAAAAGGAATTGTTGGATATGCGAGATGGGCCGCTACATTTTGCTTCTTGAAACTCCTGAGAATAATTTAAATAACTATAATCGGTATATTCTTCCTTTTATAAAGTTACACAAAATTGAAAGAAAAAAATATTTTTTTCTACTTTAATACCTCGTAAGTGATTGTAGAGAAAATTGAGAGCCTAGCCAAAGTGTATAATATTCTATATTACCATATTAAAAAAAAACAACTAAAAAACTATTACTTAAATGCAGTGTATTTTTTCCTCTTAAAAGGTTACGAATATGATGTTACACAAAATTGAAAGAAAAATAAATTTTCTAATGTAATCCCTTGTAAGTGGTCGTAGAAAGAAATTGAGAGGGTATTTTCAAAGTGTCTATTCTTCAATATTACCATATTAAAAAGAGCAGCAGTGAATTTTGTCCTAAATTTTAATCTGTTATGAATGTAGTGATAGCCAAAAAAATATTTATTTAACTTCTACGCTAAAAAATGCCACTATTGGGACATTTATCTTGTTTTTGTATAAAATTAGATATATGGAGATTGTACACTTTGGAATTAGGCACCCAATTGTTAAAAAGAGAAGTTTTGATTAATTTAAATACAGGGTGGTCCTTAAGTAATGATCCAAATTCAACTGAAGCATTGCCACGTTAAAATATTGCAATTTAACTAAACTTACCTTAGTACAAAAGTTAATATTAACTAAGATACAGGGTGTGTATAAGTTCAAAAATTTTTTTATTAATTTTTTATATTTTTTGATACATTTTGAATATTGTAATAAAACTAGGGGTTTTTGACATGAGTTATTCATATCTGATTTAAACAAAATAAAATTTCGCCTTTCTTCAGAATCAGAATATTTCATAAATTTTTTAAAAAGATTAAACTTTTTATATATTATAAAAAACTATTCTGCCATTGCATAATATAATAAAAGTTAAGATTACTTTAAAATAAATAAATTAGTAAATTATTTAATTTTAATTAATTTGTTTTAAAGTAATCTTAACTTTTATTTTATTATATAAAAAGTTTAATTTTCTTATATTTTTTATTTAATATCCTTATTCAGGAGAAAAGTCAAATATTATTTTGTTTAAATTAAACTCCTAGAAAACAAATAAACTATAAAAAATGTATTTCTGATGTTAATTTTTGGGTGTTAACTTTTTGTGCTTCCTTGTATGTATCATCCGAGTAAAATATTGAACTTTTCAATGCTTTTTACACAAAAAGGCATAATTGGGCTGTATTAAGTTATTTAATGCAGCCCAAAAATGTCTTTAAAAACACCGTATTAGCCATAACTACAACTTCCTCATTATACACCAATGATTTAATGTACATATGTATTTATCCATATTCTTTTTAGTTCCACTAAAATGCAAATATCTTGAAAACGGTGACTCAGAGTCATTCTTCAAGCTGTTTTTACAGTTTAAAGATTTCTTGCATGAAAGTTTTCTTGCTGCAATTTGTCGATCTGCACACGCGCACTTTGCATCAATTTTAAAAAGGAGAAAAATGCGCGTGCGCAGATCGAAAAATTGCAGCAAGAAAAGATTGCATGCAAGAAAACTTTTAAACTGTAAAAATAGCCTAAAAAGTAGGTACACCTTTTTTGTGTAGAAAGCATAGGAGTATTCACTAGTTAACCTAAATGGTACATATATAGTAGCACAAAAAAGTTGCGACGTTTTAGAGAAATAGTAGTGTAGGTGGTGTTAAGACCTAAAAATTAACATTAGATATGAATAGCTTATGTCAAAAAACCCCTAGATACCAAGTCTTATTACAATATTCAAAGTGTATTTTAATAGTATCAAACAAATTTAATCATATATTTTTTAACTTTGACACCCTATAGTAGGAGAGCTAGTAAACCCTTTAAGTAACGTTAGACCTGTAAGGCTAGAAATTTTTATAGTGATGAGTTATAGCATCCATAGTACGACAATCATCACCTGGCAAGCATCAGCCCTGCACATCATCCTGTATATCTTTGAGTTTAAAAAAATAATAAAAAATAAAAACTTGGAGCTGTAAGCTTGAAGTTTTCCTGGGGTTTAGATAATTCATAGTAAGGTTTCAAAAGAAAAATGACAGGCGTTTTCGATAAGCACAAGTACCTGCCAGGCGAACTAAAAGGTGTGGCTGATTTAAATGGCCATATTTCCAAAACCAATAAAGTTAGATGTACCTTATGTGGTATTTTCTTAAAGCTCTTTATAAAATCTTTTTATTGGTAATATAATATACAGGGTGCCCAATTAAAAAAAAATCACCCTGTATAATATCACCAGTATCACCGTTAAAAAGAGCTTTAAGAAAACACCACATTAGGTACATACTAACTTTATTAGTTTTGGAAATATGGCCATCCAAATCAGTTCACACCTTACTATAAATGAACTAAATCCTAGGAAAATTTAAAGCTTACAGGCTCCAAGTTTAGTATTATTTATATTTTTTTAAAACTTTCAAAAATATACAGGGTGATGTGTACACGGATGATGCCAGCCAGGTGATGATTTTCGTACTTAGCATGCTATGAGTCACTATACAAATTTCCAGCCTCACAGGTCTAACGTTACTCGAAGGGTTCACTAGCTCTGGGTCTACTATACTTATCTCAGTTTATATCAAATTTGGTACTGAGGTAAGTTTATAGTTAAATTTCAATATTTTAACCTCAACAACCTAACAATTCTTCAGTTGAATTTTAGAGACCAGCCTGTATAGCCTTGGCCATATTTTTTTTAGGCAACCCTATGTCAATACATTTATTTAAATACTATATTTCATATAACTCGGTTTTTATCCGGTAAACTCGTTGCGGTAAACAGATGAAGGTCGTTTCCCATTTGGATTTTGGACTAAGTTGTATTTAACCTCTTCATTAAAAGTGAAAAGATGCTCTACTTTCAGTCTTTTTTACTGATTGTCTTTAAAATATGAAAGCACGATGAACAGTAAGAACTGACCATTTCTATCTTTAGAATATATGTTATACTATAATACTAGTTTGTTCACAATTTTAATTATCATATACATATGTAAATAATATGACACAATGTGAACAGAAGCCAAGTTCATAAAAAAACGTTACATATTTTTAAGTATATTGTTTTGTGTAATTGTTGTAAATGCATATATTTACCTGTATAGCTTTTCAATTATGTCCAAATACTTTTCGTTTTTTTCTTGTGAAGATGCCATTACAAATGTTTTAACATGGAACAAATATTTTCTTTTAAATACTAATACATTTTTAGTAAACAAGTTCTGTCAAACCAACACTTTTTACAAATCAAGGCCTTCTTTATTTATACATACACTTGTATGAGCAAAGCGGCTAGACGGCCCCATTACCATAGAAAGTTTATATTCCTTGACCATGTGTTACTTATTTTTAAAATGTCACTTTGGCTCACATGACAAGAAAATTGTGTGTTTTTAAATAATTATTGATTAAATAGGGCTTTAAAGATGTAAGCATTCTTAATTGAAAAAATTAAACATTATGATGGGATATTTATACAATCAAGTTTATATTGAAAACGGTAACAGACGTGTCCCAGAAATCCACATGTTTTTTTAATTAAAAAAGTTATTTTTTCCAAATAACTTTGCTTTCCGTTATTATTAATTTGTTTATCCTTAGCAATAATATCCTTAGTACATGCGTATAGGTTAAGAATCACCCTGCATAGATAATAAAAATAATATACACATTTTTAATTAAAAACATATTTATTTAAGTTTTATAATAAGTTAATACAGTTTATAACTTTTGGTAGGTACATATAATACTTATATTTTTTGTTTTTGTTTTTTTAATATAGCTAGGGTATAAAATGCGAAAAAAATGGCACATTTTTAAAACCTCGTTAACGCTTTTTAAAAATCACTTTTCCTACCTAAATATAATAATATATTTTTCTAAGGCACTTAATAATTAAAATATATTTTTTTATGTTCGTATTTATGAAAAATAACAAAAAATATGTAACAAAAATAATATAAAGATAAAAAAGGTATTTTAAACTAGAATCTCAAAATCTTACTAACCACAATATACAAGGTATATTAGTTTCTATATGGGTTATATAGGAAATTTATCTTTTTTAAAAGAAAACAAATTACAAACTTTATGAGGGTGTTTAATTAACTGCTTATCTTGGTTATTTTTAGAATATTAAAAAAAAATTGTACTGTGCCCTTAACACTTTTTTTTGTATTTCAACTTGTGCTACTTTATTTTTCACGGCATTTTGGTATATTTTAATAGTGTTAAATTGTTATCATCTTTATTATCCAAAATATGTGCAATTTTTAATTTTCATACCCAAAGTTTTTAATAAAATTATAAAATATAAAAACAAAATAAATTTGCAGTACTTTTAAAAATACTTTTTTTCTTTAAATTTTAAACCAGGTATATTCCTTATTCACTTGTTGGTAAAGGATGAATAAAAGGTCTATGGCGATGCAACCTGGAAAGAAAAAAAAGGTTTAAGGATATAACTTACAAAGTAGCTTTTAAAAAAGAAGCAATATAAATATCCTATTTATTTGGGTCGTTTATTTTTTCTTCATCCGTTCCAAAATATTGAATATACAGAGTGTCCACTGATGGGGTTTACAAGAGGAGAAATGGATCAAATTTTTTTTAGAAAAACGTATTCTTTATAAAAATTTTTGCTCGTAAAAAATATGATTCACGAAGATGATTTTGTGTACAGGGTACGCGAAAACTTAAAACACCTATTTTTCTTCCGGAGTAAACTACCTTTATTTTTTATTTTTAAGCAAAATATCATTTAAAAAATATATTCAAACTTGGATTTTGAATGGCTTTACTAATATTACAGGAGTATCGAAAAGTTTCATGAACCTGATTTTGGAGTTATCAAAAATTAATATTATAATTTTTATATTTAATAAACCTAAAAAACTCGTTTCATTTGCTTTTTAAACACCCGCTTTCTTTAAATTTCTACACAACACAACTTTTTAGTTGTAAACGAATGTGATCAAGGCTTTTTCACCTTATTTTAGAGTTCAATAAAATTTTGTATTACTATTTTTATCGATTACAAACCTTATTTTAAATACATTTTCCTTATGACATTTGCTTAAAAATAAAAAAATAAAGGTAGTTTACTCCTGAAGAAAAATAAAGTTTTTTGAAGTTTTTGCGAACCCTGTATATAAAATTAACTTTTCTTTTCGTGAATAATTTTTTAACAAGCAAAGATTTTTTAGGAAGAATAACTTTTTCTCGAAAAATGAAATTTATTGATTCATTTGTCCTCTTGTAAACCCAATCCGTGGACAGTCTGTATATTATATAAATTTATATTCTAAAGGACCCTGCAGACTTTTTAAAGTTTATTCGTTTTGTCCTACTTAAAATGTCCAAGTACTGATACAGATACGATACAGATTTTGGATTTTATGGTACCTTTTAAACAATGGGGTAGTTTTACCATAGACGATAAACAAACAATTACCCCCTTACTTTTGGGGAATGCCATCTAAATAGTCCAAGAGCCCGTAGGCCTTCGTTATTTTGTAAAAGCTGAATGTTTATCAGTGCATGCTCCCAACATAGGTATAAGCAATGGTAGACTATGAAGTCTGACTCATATAGGGCTGTGGCAGGTACCAGGTACCAGGCAGAGGGTAATGTATTGAAACTTAACTTTTGTCATTTTGTAAAATCTGAATTTCATATTATGTTACTTAGAAGATATTAATTATATTATTATAGTCAGTTTTGATAGTTCCAACGCCTTGGCAGACAAACATTTTGAGGTGGCCCAATCAGTGGTGGCGCAAGATCAAAATTTCACGTTAGCAAGATACATTTTGCGAGGCCCTCATATTCGCGAGACCCCTTCTCGACAAATGGTATCGAAAAGAAAAAAGGCTGCACCTTTCCTGCGCGGGATTTATTAGAGGATATTCCCGCAGTCGCCAGACAGTTTTGACAGTTCCAACCCCTTGGCAGACAAACATTTTGAGGTGGCTTAATGGTGCGAGCTTGTCCAGGATAAGTACAGAAATTCTTCTTGTACTAATACCAGGATCAGTTTAAACAGTCTTTCAGAAGTCGGATTAGGAAATGCACCTGTTAATCAAAAAGTGGTGAAGGTTCTATTAAACGTTGGCTTGTCTGAGATGGCGGTTTGAGTATCGTCGTTGATATTCCCTAACTGAGCCAGTGGTACAACCGTTGTAATATGCATACACGAAAATTATGTTCGCCTATGCTTTCCTCCTTCCTTATGGGAATAATAAACAGACATGATTTTAACACAAGTTAAACAAAAAATAAAATAACCAATGGTTGTCAAAAATGACAACTTACGAACAAACAATCATTAAAAACTATTAAATTACCTATTCAAACTAGTCGCAACCTCCATAGTCATAACAAAGTTATTTTGTTACTATAGAATTTACGTTTTGGCAACTTTAAACTCAAATAATTTAAAAACCGTTGGGAATTCGGAAAAAGTAAATAGAATCATATTTGCTTAAAACTAGTTATAGAATTCATATCCGAAGTATCTCGGATACCTTGGCAACCACCCTGTATAAATTATTTTTAATATAAAATCTAAAGGCTTGTCCCTAAGTAATGGACCTAAATTTAACTGCAGAATTGTGAAATTAAAATATTGCGATTTAACTAAACTTACCTCAGTACAAAAGTTGATACTAACACTAACTAAGAAAGAGGGTGTAAAGGTTCAAAAAATATATTTATTTAAATTATTTTGATATTATTTGATACGTTTTGAATATTGTAATAAATCAAGGAGTTTTCTGAAAAGAGCTATTAATATCTGATGTTAATTTTTATATGTTAACTAGGGGACGCCACCTACGCCACCTTGAATTTAACTTAAACGTCCCAAAGAAGAAAGCATAGTAGAGTTAAATATTTTACTTGGATCGTACATACATACAGGGAAGCAGAAAAAGTTGGGACGTTTTGGAGAAATTCAAAGTGGTATAGTCCTCTAGTTAACACTTAAAAATTAACATCGGATGTGAAATTTTCAAAACCTATCAAATATTATCGAAATAATTTTAAAATATTTTTTGAACTTTTACACCATGTTTCTTAGTAAATATCAACTTTTCTACTGCGGTAAATTTAGATAAATCACAATATTTCTACACAATTCTCCAGTTGGATTTTGGCCCATTACATAGGGACCACCGTGTATACTATATCCATAACTTATCTTTTTCTTGGAGAGAACATCTAGAATGCAAATGTCCAAACGGTCACATTATAAGAAAAAAATGATATTCTTTACTTATATTTAAGACTTTTTACTCTAAAACCATAATAACATCACTCTCAATTAGCGGAAGTGTTACAGGAATCAAGTTTCCTTATAATACGTTTTGTTATTTAATTAAAATTAACATCGGATCAGAATAGTTCATGTTAAAATTCCTCTAAATACAAACTTTTATTACATTATTTAACAATTATCAAAAATTATTAAAATAAAAATATTTTTTAAAACCTTGCTACCCTCTATCTCAGCCAGTAACTTAATTAACTTTTCTACCGAGGTTTAGTTAAATCGCTTTATTTTGACTTTACATTTATAGAGATGAATTTTTGCCCATTACTTAGGGACCACCCTGTATACTTACTATTAGCAGGTGTCCGCTTTTGTCCTTATGTATCCTTTCAGGTGAACCCAGCTGAATTTCAATAGTTCCATTTTTCTTTCCATTCATGTGATGTTCAATACTAAAAAAATGTATTAAATTTGGCCTTAACATTGTATGAATATCAATTTATACGTTAAGAAGTAATATTTATAGTAATATTTCTTAACCTTCTTTATATAGACTCTTAGCTAAAAAAAGCTTAAAAGCTATTAGAAACTTACGTTGTCGCGTCAATAACAGTCAACATTGATGGATCCTTTGTAACATCTATGATCATTGTAATAGCTTCAATTAGTTGTGGAACCTCTAAGATAAGATCTCCCTAAGATAAAATATAGGAAATGATTTATAAAATGTTGGTATAATAATAATAAAGGGTGATCCAATTAGTGCTTTAGGATTTTAAAATTAAACTAAACACAAATATTGCTACAGGGCCAAAATATTTTCATTTTCTTCGAAAGATCAAATAACTACAATAATGTTTTAAAAATAATATCGGTTTAATGCCCTCCACGACTTTGTTAAAAATCGCAAATTCGATCAGTACAATAATTTAGCACGATGTTTTCACACATTTGGACGGGGATCTCACGAATTACATTTTTGATGTTGGTTTTCAAATCCTTTAAAGATTTATATTGTAGTATAAATCTTTGATTTCACGTAGCCCCATAGAAAGAAATTTAAATAAAATATTATTTGGCTTTTCTCAAGCATAAAATAGTTTATTATAGTTTTTAAGAAAATTCAAACTTTTATATATAATGAAGAACTATTCTGTCCTTGCAAAATATAATAAAAGTTAAGATTACTTTAAAGAGACATAAATTAAAGAAATATATATATATATATATATATATATATATATATATATATATATATATATATATATATATATATATATATATATATATATATATATATATATATATAAATATTACATTAATTTATTTCTTTTAAAGTAATCTTAACTTTTATTATCTATACACGAACAGAATAATTCTTCAGTATATAATAAGTTTTAATTTTTTAAAATGTTTAATAAACTTTTATTCTAAAGAAAAGCCAAATACTATTTTATTGAAATGTAAACTCCCAGAAAACAAATCAAATAAACTATAAAATATCCATAGAAAGAAGTCGCTACGGCCCTAAATCACATGAGCGTGCGGGATGATTTACTGGACAATGGGCCATATGAATTAAAAGAAGCAAATGCTTATACTTATATATAACATTTGAAGCAAATGCTTTTGCTATATTTTTCTATATCATAAGCATTTGCTTCTACTTATAAGCAAAAGCATTTACTTCAGATTTTATAATTATAAGCATTTGCTTCTTTTTATTCATATGGCCCCATGTCGTAATATCACATTATCACCAAACTGCCCTTGCAATAACGCGATAGTTTTGTTGGCGGTACGGCCGTGGGACTTTCTCCTATGGGGCTACGTAAAATCAAAGGTGTATGCTAAAAATCCAAGAACTATGGAGAATTTGAAAACTAAAATCATTAATGTTATTTGTGTAAGATACCGACTCAAATGTGTAAAAATTTCATGCAAAATTAAACTTATCGAATTCGCTATTTTTGAACATAAGTCGTGGAAAACATTTGGCCGATATCATTTTTAAATCAGAATTGTAAGCAATTAGTCTTCCGAATAAAATAAAACAGTTAGGTTCGTGTTTGTGTTTAATTTAATTTTAAAATCCCAAAGCACTAATTGGATAACCCTATTATAATATCAGATTAAATTAAAAGGCATTTATACAGGTGTAATGTATTTTGGAATATATAGGCTATAGAAAAAAATCATAGAGACATCAGGAAAAATATATTTTTTTTAAAATAATAAAAATGTTATACAGCCATTTTTTTCATCCAAATGTATAGTGCAGGATATGTATTACAAAAGAACCACGAGTACCAGAACGTTTTGATTTTTTAACAATGATTTATAAAATATAGGATTTATTAATCTCCAAAAATTGACTGCATGGTTATTTTGAAGTACACACAAAGTTGCCCTATATTGGAAAATTGGCCGTTTTTTTGTATGTGAATGTCATATTCAAACCAAATTGGGGAAATCATGATAAATTAAAAAAAGTCTAATGCGTTTTGCGAAACCCGCATACTAATAACTTTATTTGTTCTGAAATTATTCGCGGTCAAAATGGGTCAAACTATATCGAGACATCCTGTATTTCATGCCTGTCAAATATAAAAGGTATTATACGCAAATGGTTAACCAAACGAGTAGTTGGGTAATAATATTTTAATTCATTCTGAAAGCGATGCCGCCAAGTACACAAAAAATTATAAAGTAAACAAACCTTTTTGAATGCACATAGCCTCGGACAGAGCCTGATTACATATTTTAGATAAATCATAAAAATACATTGCTTAAACACGTATCAACTACTTACAAAACAATCTCTTATTTCGCCTCTGCCTACTATAAAACCGGTGGTACGTGGCGTGGTACTAGAAACTCGTCGGGTTAAATATTTTTTGCTGCAATAAATCATTGTTTACAAAAGGGTTTTTGTGTACTTGGTGGCATCGCTTTCAGAATGAATTAAATTTGGACCCATCTTTACCTTATCTTTCTTAATGAGGTCCTCGGGAATCCTAACCAATACCAATCGGTCATTTTCGTGTGTCACCACAAAACTCAGTCTTTTCAGTGGAAGAACGTGTTTTTGTTTTACTGAACCTTTACATTCCAATACATGCAAGTTGTTCTGTGTTACTATAATAATCCTTTCTCTTGGTTTATAGCCGTGTCTGTCATATTTCATGACAGATGTTGCATACTACAAATAAATTAATGCAAAATAGTAATGATTAATTAATCTAAAAGCTTTTATTTATTTTATTTTTACACTTACAACTTCTTTATCGCCATTAAGTTGACCGGAATAACTGGTCTTTAGTGCAAGAGCAGCCTCGGGAACTTGGTTATATTTAAAGGGTTTAGGTACGCTGGCGAGATAACTCTTTTTCTTTCCTAAACAATGAATTGGTACATATTAATTTCAAGTAAAAGCAATTTTTAATAAGAAAATATTTTTGTTGATAATTAGGCCATAAAGGTGTTTAATAATTGAGGTGTGTTTATTTAAAAGGACACGTCCAGTTATTTTTTTCAAAGAAAACGGAAAAAAACATTTGTCAATGAAATTTTTAAAAGTAAAATTCTAAATGTGTTTAATTACTATAACTCTTTGAGGGCCTAAAATTATATTTCGGAATAATTTACTTTATAATTATTTAATTTTTAGGAGACACATTAAAAATCATTTTGGACATGTCTACTTTTGTTTCAACTTTGACGGCTTTCATTATACAGGGTGTTAGGAAATAATGTTTGATTTGTGGGTCTAAAAAAATTAATATATACAAAAAAAAGTTTAAATCCTAAAAATTAAGAAAATAAAGACGAATCTTTTTAAGAACATTTTAGATTTACTATGCTTGGGGTTCTTATTGCATATGTGCATGTGCTATTTTTTTTTTAATTTTTCTACACACGTCTCCCATTCTGGTAATTTGTTGTTTTTTAGTTATTAACCGGGCGATTTTCATATGTTTAATTGTTTTATGACATGAAATAATATTAATGCAATTATACAAAAACAGTATAACAGTGAACACAATAGTTTGTTTTGTGTAAAATTAAATTAGGTAACTTACCTTTAAATAGTCGTTCCGCCAATACTTTGAGTTCTAGCTGTCGTTTTCTTTCAGGAGTTAGTGCTAATCTATAATATAAAAAAGCTTACTTTATAATACGTAACAAAAATAGGTACATATATATTCTTGACAAGAAGACAAAATTATTAAAAGGAAATCATGGAGAGCTAAATCTCCTGATTATTTTTTCCTTGAACTGCCATTATTTATTAGGTATAATAATTTATTTATTACCTTTGAGTAAAATAATTTATTATTTTATGGTTTTCCATAGCAGTAAATAAATACAAAAGTTATAATGGGATTGTTTAGACTAAACCATGATTACTTTTTTATTGCCTGCTTTTTTGCAAATATCCAAAATAATGACAAAACATGCAATATCTTAGAAACGGCTTGAAAAAATATAAGTGCGATACATTTTGGAAAAGGTATTTTATAACCATTTTAATAGTGACAAAATTTGGAGGGTGTTTATTTAAAATTTTAAAAATTATATACAGTGTGTCTGGTAAAGTTGGAAAGATTTGGAATACTTTTTAATAATAAAGAAGTGTGTCGGACTTCCATTGTCTTTGTTGCACACTTATTCACACAATAGTTTAGTTTACACTTGAAAACGGTCAGATATTGTACTGCCCGAAACGTTGTGTAAATAAATGTAATAAAGACAATGGAAGTCCGAAACTCTTCTTTTATTATTAATGGTAAAGTATTGTCTACCATATTCAGAAAACTTTTTATTATTAATTTTAGGAAAAAGTTATTCTTCATAAAAAAATTTATTAAAAAAGGTAATTAAAATTAAAAGACATGAAAAAAGATATTTTTTCTAAAAGTTCTGCGTCTGAAACTTAACATGCAATTATCAAATTTTATTATTTTTTTAGTTTCATACGAGATATGTCAAAAAATATAAATTTTGCCCAAGAGTAAAATATCTTTATTTTTGATAATATCAAACATTTTAAAAAAAAGTCATATACATATATGCAGTTACAGCAATTTACTATAAAAACTTGTTTTATATAAATGATTGTTACTTTTCTGAGTGGATACAATTTAACAGAATTTAAGAGGCACTAGCGTGAAAGACCGTTTGACAATGAATGTCAGAGTAAGTTAGTATTTGTAAAATTGCAATAAAAGTGACAAGTTTGGTAAGTAGTAAAGAAAAAATAAATAATATTTCGAATTCTCATGTTAAATTGCATATTTGTACATGTTTTTTAATTCTGAACAACTTTTTATAACACTTTTTTATTTTGTTGCATATTGAGTTTTAGACCGTGCAGAACTTTTTATGAAGAATAAGTTTTTTTTCCTAAAATGAATAATAAAAAAGTCTTCCATATGGTTCAAAATATCAGACACACTGTATATAAATAAATCAAAAATGTGTTAAAAAGCATGTCTATATTTGTAATATGAAAATTATTTTACAATATATACTTTTTTAATTATTACCTGTATCGTCTGGACAAATTAGCCGCATACATAACCTCTAACAATTTCGAAGCCTCCTCGCAAACCTTGGGGCACGGTGGCCAAGTTCTGTGTAAAATATGTTGTGGTAGGTTCTTTGCCAATCTCTGCAGCCAGTTGTATTTTGTAGCCAGTATAAACTTCTTGTTGTCTTCGTTTGGTGCGTCGTTACGTGTGATATAGCCACGAATGAAGCTAGAATATAAAAATGTTACAAATTATCAGTTATTCGTTTCAGCTCATAATTTATTTAGTTTATGCTTAAAAAAGTACCTAAAAGTACTGTAAAATTTTATTTTTAAACTCAATGGCACATTTAATTAAGAATAAGTACAGGGTGTCCGGATTTCGTTGCTGCTATCTTGGTTGTTATTAGAGATAGAGACTTGCAGGTTTTCGCAAACTGTACTATATTTTATTGAAACGAAAGATGACACTAAAAGTTT
>JACEGR010003781.1:0-98444 GCA_014170235.1 Listronotus bonariensis | reverse complement strand
AGGTAACTGCTTTTATTTTTAACAATTGAACAAAAGTGCATAAGTAAATGTTGTAGACTTGAATTTTGTGTCAAAATTTTAAGCATGAGAGAAAAAAATTATTCGTCAATATTTTCCATTACGCATAACAACTTAAATAATGAGCAAGAAGGAGCAAAATTTATTAATTTTAAATATTTTTTATAATTTGCAGCCATAAGCCAAGTATTTCAAAAACTGTGAATGCATAATGTAAAAAGTTGACAAAAATATTTTATTTTACTTAAATTATTTAAGTTTAAATTTTTAAATTATTTAATTCTCTACAACATTTACTTATACAATTTTGTCCTATTTTTAAAAATAAAGGTACTTTACTCTTGGCCACTTTTTACATTTTTAGTATAACTCGCCTTGTATATTACCAATCAGAGTAAAATTTTGTATTTATCAGTTTTGGACCACGCGACCAGTTTTCCCAAAAAAAAGCGTTTTAAAATTTCAAAATGTTTGGTTAATGTCCTCTTGTAACAAGTATCCTGAGACACACTGTATATTAAAATGAACAATACACACCCTTCGAGCTACAACATAGGTTGCGCTTCTCTTCTTAAATAAAAGTAAACAAAATAACAACAATAGCAAAGACAATGTTGTTATTTGACACAACGTATTATTCATATTAAGAAGCGGTGTTACAATAATTGAGTTAATCAGAAAAACCGAAATTCCCCGATTTTTGCTTTGTGTTTTGGCTCTAAAATGGTAGTTATAAAAACAAAACATTACATTTAAGAAAACAATTGGACATCATCATGGCAGTATCGTCTAACAATCTAAATAATACAAAGAAAGGCTAACAGTCAGAGCGTTTAGAGTATATTTATAAAAAACCATGAAAAATGGGATTATAATTTTTGTGGCGCTTCCTGCTAAACAGTGTTGTTTAATTTTGCTTTCTCTCGGTCCCTTAACTTAGTTATTAACAATTTTCGTTAATTTATTGTTGTTTCTGTTATTGTAATTTACTTGTACTTTTTATTTTATGTTTTGTTTTTGACCCTGCCAAAGGTATATTAAATTCTAGCTGTAACTCCTACGTCTAGACATATAACTAAAGAAGAAAAATGTGAAATTAAAAACATATTAGTTGATGTAAGATTTGATGTGAGATTTTGGAAAAATGGAATGTAGGATACAACAAATATTTTAAAAATGCAACAACAGCAAGCCAAATAAAACAAAAACAAATACCATAGTGTTTTAAAAAGGTTTAAAAGTTTCCGATGGGGGCGCTAAATTGCAACAGCAACGTTGCCAACGTTGCTTCATTTTAATTTCCCAATCGTTCCCATTTATGTTTTTATTTTTATCTTTGGACAATCCATGAAGGCTGAAAGCCTAAATACTAACGTACCGTGGGTATCTTAAGCAAGGTATATAAGAGGAAGTTTGTTAACACGGGACCTAAAAACTTGAAGATTTGGGGAAGAAGGAAAGACCTTCGCTGGCAGTAGGTTCCACAGTCTAGAAACTCTAGGGGATAAAAGAACGAACGAAATGTGAAGTTCGGGGCCTGTCCAGTTGGACCGTATAGGGATGCATACGTGCGGCATCACGTTTCTCTGTTAGGAGCTGCAAGAGGAGGGACTATACTAAAAAATTTGTCGGAGCAGAAGCCGCAAAAGTATCTATAAAAGAGCAATAGCTCTCCCACAGCTCGACGATGAGCAAAAGAAGGAAGACTCTAAGTAAGTAAAGGATCATTAATAAGACGAACAGCTCTTCTTTGAATGGCATCAAGAATGCTGAGGGTTGTATGGGGTGCGATTACCCAAACATGAGAACAATATTTCAGAGAGGGTCGAATTTGGGACACATACAAATTGGAAGAAGAAAATACTTTTGGCTCGGAAAAGAAATCCAAGCTTTTTTGAAGCTGCGGTGGCTATAGATACAATGAATTTATGCCAAGGTTATTCTCAAATGTGACGCCCACAAGGTTGAATGTGTCCCCGCTCTGCAAAACCTGGCCACTCATAAGCAAAAAGGGTAAGTGTTTGATAATTTTTTCCGCGACAAGGAACATGATTGTGTTTTGATGCATTAAATTGAACAAGATTTTTGGAATCGTTCCCTTTTATGTATAAGTAATTTTCTTAAAACCCGTTTATAGTAAGTATCGCAAAAATGCAAGAGACCAAATATTTGTATTTTCTTGTGGCCTGGCCTGGCTGGTGTGGCTTAATTAAAAAATAAACTTTAAGTTTACATAAAATTTTAGTCATAATCAGTGTCTACCTTTTTTCATGCCTCCCTGAACCTTGCGTTAACTTGCAAAAGTGTGCAAATGTTTTGAAGTAAAAATCTAGCAACAATTTAAAATATGAATTAATTGTTGTATGCAACATATGGTAAGTGTACCTCGAAAGGGATGCATTTAAGAACACAAATAAGTTTATAGGGAAAAAAAGTATTATTTTTACCTCTAAAATACGCCCCTAAAAATATCTGTTATAAACTCTGAAACACACTGTATAATTTATTATTTTTACCTCTAAAATACGCCCCTAAAATATCTGTAATAAACTCTGAAACACACTGTATAATTTATTCTAGTCGCCTTACTTTTTGAGATTTAATTATTATGTTAATGAAGTTCAGAACTGCAATGATGATTTTAATAAAGTAATTAATAACCCTCCCGCGCATCTTGCTCTGCATAACGTGCCTGCGACCTTCCATGGTTGCCAAATATACTTATAAAGGGTTCAAAAGAAATATCACATAGTTTTTTTTCATAAAATAATTATTATTAGAGATAATTGTAGTTTTTATGCTTAAAACATTGTTGAATTTTGGTCATACATTTAGAGGTTAAAAATTTAATAGAACGGCAAATTATACGTACTGTTTACGTGTACATACTCTGTCCATGGAGGCCCGCTTGACTTATCCCGGAAAGAGAGCGTCCAAGCCCAGACCCCAACATTTATCATTGTTTTGTTTGTCTATAATGACATCGTTATTAGTCTTTGCTATTATATTATGATCTACTTAATTTATTTTTATTTTATCTTAGGACAAATGACTACAAATACTTAAAACTCAACGTACCTACGTATCCAATGAGGAAATTTGATAAAAATGAAGACATCTGCTACCAGATATTTTATTTTACCGAGCACACGTTAAGCATGACAGGTCTATTACGATATATTTTCTTATGAAACATTTATTTTTGCAACTTTAATTTTTGTTTTTAGTGTAGCTTTCTAACTTTTTTCTATTTTTGTTTTTTTTTAGTGTACAGGCGGTAACCTAGGCCTACATTATATTATTTTTATAATATTCTCTGAGATCTTCTAACCGTCGGTTTTTTGTTTTGCCCTTTCATCCTAGGTCCGGCCACCGCCCCCTAGGTAGTGCACTGCAGCCCTAGAGGCTTATTGTCCCTTGACCCTACTCATTTAAACGCCATTCCTCCCATGACTTGGATGGTTGCTGCTCCGTCCGTCCGCTCTCCTCAGAGCACCGGGTGCCTGGTCGGCGGTCATCCATCCAAGTTATGGCCGAGCTCCACGTTGCTTAACTCCGGTGATCGACGCTGCCGATTTTACCAACGAGCGAGGCTTGAACTTGCTTAGAGCCATCCTCGCTAAGACGACTAAAATCCAGTTAATTAAAATATGTCTGTTGTACCTCAGATGACAACAAAAACAAGAGTATCCTGGTGCGCTGTCCGTGGGGCTGTTTTTCAGTTGCGGTTACTAGCCCGGCATTTTCAGGATTTTTTTGTTAACTGGAGATTTCATAGGAGTCCCTAATTGTCCTGGTACCACAGTAGCTTTACTGTGGATAACCTAGCCTGGTGGTCTAATCACCTAGTCAAACTATAACTCTAGGCGCGGTTGACAATGTTAATAATGTAATTTTTTGGTGTAGAAATATTATTTCTTTTTTTTATCATTATGACATGCAGTTGCATTTCACAGCACCTTTTAGACAACGCGGTAGTGCCACCACTGTCATTATTTTTTTTTATAAGTACTACCTAGGAGTGGCAGAATACTACACAGTGGTTTGCCATTGCCAACTGTGCCAGATTCCGAGATTTGAACCCAGATCGCTGCGGTGAGAGGCTGGCACGTTAGCCTTGCACCACACTCGCCACGCCCATAGAAACTATATTTTTAGAAAATCCATTTACTTCGTTAAAAAATAGTTATTTTTGAACCAAGGGCGTAAAATAGGACTTTTACGCCCGAGGCTGAAAGTTGTTGCCCAAGCTCCGCGAGGGCAACAATCAGCTGTAAAAGTGCTTTATGCCAGATCCTGCAAACAATAGTTTTTGTCCGACTGAAATTAATATACAAGGATTCTTTATAGTTAAGAGAAAAATAATTAGCTTTACATGTTTTAAATTGTAATTAGTATACTCTTAATATATGTTTAATTTAAAAAAGAATTTTGTTTTACAAAAAGAAAATGGGGCATTTTTTCATTTTATTATTGTTTTATAAATTTATAAATGCAGGTGTTTTTGATACATTTTTGCCCTAAGGCGTAAAATTTACAAGTACGGACAATTTTCATACCTTTTTGCCCTAGGGCGTAAAAGTGAAATTTTATGCCCTTAAATGGGGGCGTAAAATTGTATTTTACGCCCGGTCGTACAAAAATATTTTATGTGTGACACAACTGTACCTAAAAATACTTAGCAATAAAACAATATTAAAATTTGGCAATCTTGCAATTATTTCTTGATTTTAATCCATTTCTGTAACGCGATGGATCTCGTCACCCAGTGCAAGATCCCACCCACATTTTGAACCGTGTGGGACACCCATTTCACTGCGGGAGAGTCGAAGCATATGAATAAGGCTAAAACAACGGCGGAGAATCAAAAACATTTTTTAAACAGAAATATTGTGTCAGATTTAGTTTAGCAAAACCCTAAGGGATATTTTCTTTGTTACCTGCTTACAGCAACTGTAAGCATTTTTATTTTTTTGACAAATCAATGACGTCAGTCTTACAGCAGCCTGCAGCGAATGTTTGCGGCCTCGGGAGATGTCTAACTACTGTCTATGGATGGTGGAGGGGAGAGAGGATAACCATCTTTTATGGCGGACAAGTTTAAAAAGTGGTCATCGGAATGTAGCAAATTGGGATGGCGCCACAGTAGTTAGTGGAGGGATTTTGGTATTTCTTTCCTCTTTATTTTGTATCTATCTGTCTTTTTTCATTTTGTATCTCACTCTAATAATTTATGCTCATTGGTAAAAATCCTTTCTGGCTACTGTGGCGCCACCTTAAATTGCTCCTTTCGACGGACACTTTTTAAAATATTCAGATGGTTATCCTCCCCTCCACCATTCATACCACTGTCTAACAGGTTGAAATGACAAAGAGGGGAAAATATAGCTTAATTTGAGGTTAAAAGTCAAACAAAATTCACTAAATGTAAACTAATAACAATAACAATAATATGAGTGAGAAACCATGTAAAGGATTAATTTAACTGCAATTGAAAGTGTTGTGCATTTTGTTTTTAAACAGGAGTTTACCATTTTTAGGTTATATTATTATTATTTAATATAATGTACGGTGGCAAGAATTATATTGTATTTTTGCGATATTAGTACACAAAGGCTTTTTGGAGCATGATCCTTAATAGTACTTGCGTGCGTTTTTGTACCTAAAATATGCATCAACTCGCATACTGCAAAAATATAAATTGCCTAAAAGGTTAACCTTTATTGTTTTTTCCGTGTGGTCTTCATATGATATAGTATACCCATCAAACATAGTCAGAATTCGATAAAGAATTTAATAATGTAATAGAAATGGTGTTTTTTATTTTACATAAATGAAGTTGGTGGAAATGGCACATTTTATGGGGGTTATACTGAGTTGGCAAAGTACGGCAACTTTAAATATCTTTCAAAAACCGGCTAAAAAGCCACATTAGCCAAGATTTCATATCTATGAGGGTTTTGGGCCTATGTGGGAATTAAATAGTGATGTCGGCACTCTTGTTGAGATTTCCCAGTTTGTGCTTCAACTTGTCTTTATTTCAAGGTTTTTCAAATGGACTGCCCTAATTTATTTTTATTGCATGAAATTGGACAGGATCAAATTTGGTAGCAAAGTTTGTAATTTTTCAAAATTCTGTCTCCATTAGTTGTTAAGATATATGTTGGCGACTACACTTTTCGCAAAAAGTAATTAAGCGCCTAAACATCTTTAAACCCCTAGTTAGTTTACAAAATCCGGTATTTGGGGTTTTTTTGGCATGCCTTCAACTGATCGGGGATATCAGCATTGCTGCCAATTTTTAATGGGAATTGCGGTATTGTCACATCTGGGTAACAAGTAAGGATTAAATTTTTAAAATTTTAGAATTTTACCAAAGTTGGCACAGTTCTCCCATATTGCTTATAAAATAAGTTGGGCAGTACATTTTGAAATACCAAAATATGACATGTTGCGCAGAAACTGGGAGAAGAGTAATCTCGCAACAATGACAGTTTTCAACTTTTACCCAAAAATGTGGTGTTGTCATGGAAGAAATTTAAAAATTTGCAGGGATAATAAATGGGATGTTCTAGTAAAAAAGAACAGAAAAGATCCGTGTAGCACAAGACAGGATTACTGTTCAATTTTTTCATGCCCAATACCTCTACATACTGAAATTTGGTTAATGTGGCTTTAGCGGTTTAAAGATATTTAGAGTTGAGGTTCTTTTTACTACCAGTATATGGCAACTAAACATAAGATATGGCGGTTTAAGCAGATTTTAAAAACAAGGCACTAAATTTAAATAATGTATAGCTACCTTTTATCTTTATAGAAACAATATTTAAATTTTTCCCTTAAATAAGCAAGCAAAATATTTGCCCTCGTTTGTGATTGGTATAGACAGTATGTGTTCCAAATGCGGTAAAAAAAATTAAGGATGGTAAGAAGAGGATACAACATAGGTAGCGCCACTAAAAAAATCAAAACACGATAGAGTTTGTTAGTATTCCTTCACACCTGTATGTAGGATTGTAGGCAAAACTAGCGATGGATTAGTAAGATAGTGTTTCTCGTAGGTTTATAAGGATGTCACCATTTGGGAGGTATCATTTTTAAATCAGTTCTAGTCACTGGTACCTAATGTGTTTATTTAGGAAGATCTATTCGAAACACAAAATAAAACAATTTCGAATTAATTGTGGATGTTAGACGCGAGGTTAAATTTTATAAAAATAAAGCAGTATTTATGAATGTTATTAAAATAAAGATATTTAAGATATAAAAGGTGGTATGAATATTAACTATTTTCTGCAATGAATTTGCCGGCAATATACATTTTCATATTGGCATTGATGGTAAAGCATTGGCAATTGGTGGCAATATTATGCCAACATCTAATACGCATTAAAAGTTAACCCTAAATAAACACTCAATTGCCAATAAATTTTACATGCAGGCGAATTGCCGGCAAGCATACAAAAATGGCGGCATACCAATCCTGATTAAATAAAGCATGCCTTTTTGTTGCAGGCAAATAAATATTGGATTTTTGAAGGCAAACCTTCAACGCATATTTATACTTTTCAAACCATATTATTAACATTGGTATTTAACTAACATTCGAGCAATTTTTTGATCTGTTTTATTTATAATGGCGGCTAAACAACATTATTTTATGTTTTTTTACATAATTTAAAGGAAATGGCCTTTTCCTAACATTTTATTGATACAAATCATGCAAATAAAAATTAAGTCAAACAAAATGTTTATTATGTATTTTTGAGAGAATAAAAATAAAATGATGGTAAAATTAGCTAGGTTAATTTCGACGATTTCGACCGAAGGTGATAAATTCAAATTTCCCGCTTAGCCGAAATACAAGATTTGACAATTTGACAGATGAGGCAACCTTGCTTTTGTTTGGCCGCTTTGTGCAATTGTTTTCTACGTGGTTTTCTAGCTTTTTAGTTTCTTTTAAAGAAAAGAGTTTTTAGTAGACATAATTAAGTGTATTCATTACCTAATTAGTGTGTGTTGTGTAATTAATTGGTGATGGCTAGTCAAAGAAGGCGGGTTATTCAAGTAGACTGTTAGGAGCTGTAAACATTTCGTTTAAAACCTTTTAAATTTGTAGTTACCTAAAAAAATTATATGAAATCAGGGAGTTGCCTTATTAAAAGTTTTAAAGACGTGTTAATAAAAAAATTATATATATTTAATAGTTTTTTTGACATTTAACTCCTTTAAAATATTTCTCCCTATGTTTTGGATCTGAAAATTGAGTGTAAGTGTCCCTTAAATACTTACTATTTTAAAGTGTTTTCTTTTGATTTACTATCTTTTTTTAATTTTATTACATACTTTTTATTTTTATTTTTGGTTTATTGTTACGGTATAAAAATTTATATTATGTAATTTTTTTATTGATAAAGTTTTCCTGCCTTTTTTCTCATTTTTTTCGATTACAAAATTCTAAATATGTTATTTAACTTTTGGGACATTCAACTTATAAAACTTGCAATACTTATTTAATGATAAATGCCATTATCCTAAACGCATTTTTGCCAATAACTTAGTAATGACGGATGCCATCCACATTATCTGCAACACGTGGCCTAATAACGGCCAGTTGCCCACTTTCGCGTCTTTTTTGATACCTTTTTGCCAATGCCTTGCCATTAAAGAGTGTTGGCAATGCCAGTAAATTAAATGTAATATTTAAGATATAAAAGGTGGTATGAATATTAACTATTTTCTGCAATGATAAATTTAGATATTTAAAAAGCAACAATAATAATAGTATTAAACATATTATACAGAGAGTTACAGGGTGGTGTTAAAAAAAATTAGAGGTGGTTCTACATCAGAAAATAAAAAGAAAAGTTTATATAAACATGGGACCGCAAATTTTTCGTTCTCAAGATATAGAGTGTTAAACTATTTAAAAATTTCGAAACACTTAGTATTATCTTGTCTTAGAGTAAATAAATCTACGTGTTGGTATAAGAAATCTCTTTTGACCTGAAATTAGTTTGAGTATATTATAAAAATTAGATATTTTAGGCAATAAGATTAATAAAAATATGAATTTGGTAATGTAATTTATTGATTTGTTTTACTAAGTAAAATAAATTGGTTCAACATGGAATAAACCAATATTTTTTATCTAAATTGTAAATAACTCTTAAGCAAATGATTTTATGTAAAAACGTAAAAAAAAATTTTTGTAAAGCATTAAATTCTCTTTGAGAATCTATGTTGTTTCTTTGTATATATTTATTTTTTCGTTGGTTACATTTCAAAATAAGAAAGGTAAATCTAAAAAATATATAAATTTTTAAAGCTTAATTATTCGAAAACAG
This sequence comes from Listronotus bonariensis, assembly GCA_014170235.1. Lineage (NCBI taxonomy): Eukaryota > Metazoa > Arthropoda > Insecta > Coleoptera > Curculionidae > Listronotus > Listronotus bonariensis. The sequence continues at coordinate 89,079 of JACEGR010003781.1, read as the reverse complement.
TTTGTTTGGCGAAAATTATTAATAAGACGTTTTTGTAGGCAATTTAATTTCTTAAAGGTGTATTTGCGGCTAAATTGTTTTACCTCGATGGATAGGCAGCTTTGACGTAAAAATGTAAGAACAAATAAAAAGTCTAAATTAAAGGGGAATCTCTAAATAATAATATTAAGGGCGTAAACCTTTACAAAATTTTCTTTCTGTCACCCCAAACAATATTTTTGATATGTTTTTAAATGTCCGTAAACTTTTTATTTTTTAAATCAGTTATAGTAACTGGTACCTAATGTGTTTATTTAGGAAGATTTATTTAAAACACAAAAATAAAACAATTTTGAATTAATTGTGGATATTAGACGCAGGTTAAATTCTAAAATAAGACAGGATTTATGAATGTTATTAAATTAAAAGATAATTTGAGAGATAAGAGATTCCTGTTAAAGATACGTTAAATATAAAACGTGGTATTTTTAGCAATAATAAATTTACATATTAAAAAACAACAAAAAAATATTAACAAATATATTATATGCCATAGACTGCGCCACAAAATCGAGTTTTTTTTAACAATATATAAAAATATTGTTTAAAGTGACTATAAGCTGTAAAAGCAAGTTTCTTTTGCTTTTTAAATGATTTTGCATTTTTTTTAATACTTGAAGAAATATCGTTTTATTAGATGAGGACCTTTTTTTCTGTCCAAAAATGTTTAGACCTTAAATATTTTCCATACTCCTCAATATTTTAATTTTGCACCCCCCTGAATAATATTCTGTCGGCGCCCATGAATTAAAATACAGGTGTCAACGATATAATAATATTCTATAAGACAAGTTATAGCTCCTAGAGTATAAGACAAATCAAAATAAAATTGGGTATAGGTAAATGGATATAGAAAAGGAAAATTTTCGAATATTTTTTACATCTCAGTCACGTCCGTTAACTGGAAATTGCTCCAATTATGAATTTTTAAATGGAACATCCTGTATATTTAAACATCTCTGGATTCCTAAGATAATTCTAAATGGGAGTTTGACATCTTTAAAAGTTTTTACGGCTACTTGATTTTTTGAGAGCCATTTTTAATATTGCATCTAGGTGGTCATGATTATTTATTTATGTCTATTTTTAATCTTATCGCAAATAAGTTGGTATCGTTAAATTCGTCAAAAAATACCTTTTTAAAAAGTGCCTTACCAAAATGGGTTGTCATTTAAAAAAAAACATGTTTAGGTACAAAAATGGCAATTAGTCAACTTATTTTATTTCGATCTTTCGTACTAGTCACTAAATATTGCGATTTAATTTTTTTGATTGCGGCCCTTTACGTCCAGTCATGACCACCTAGATGCAATTTTAAAAATGGTTCTAAAAACTCTAGTTGACCTAAACACTTTTTAAAATGTTACATCCTAATTTAAAACTGTCTTAGGAATTAAAAATGATAAAATGCACAGGTAGTTCCATTTTAAAATTTTAAAGAAAGCCATTTCCGGCTTAACCAGAAGTGTCCGGAGAGTAAAAATTATGCAAAAACTTCCATTTTCATACCATTTAGGTATATTAAGTCCTATTTGGATATGTCCAATATTCTAGAAGTTAAGACTTTTTTATTAAATTTTTTGACACCCAGTATGCTTTCTGTAAATTAAAATATTCATTAAAGTAACTATACTAAATTACATACCTAAATAGTTATATTTAATTGGAAAATTACACTTAATTTAACTACAGAATCTATAATTAAACGGCTTCTATAATTCACACCGTATAGTTGACTTTCCCACTTACCTGATGTGAAAGAAAATGATAAATCGTTAAAACTCGCTTGAATCTATCAAACTGACAAGTCAATCTGTTGCTAGTGTCCAAAGGTCAGAGCAAGATGGCAGTGTTGAATTTCAATAAGTTATCTAGTTGGCTGGGTAAAATTACTTGTCCAATAATTTTAAAGCGGATTGTGATAATGTTATTTCTATTATACAGGGTGTCTGAAAGCAACTTGTACAAAATTATAATATACACGCTTGATGTTGAAATAGGTGGCTTTATGCCAGCTTGGTACTATTTGAAATTGATTTGTTTTTATGTGGAAAGCCCAAAATATTCTTTTTATCAATTTTATTGTTTTTTAGTATATTCTTGAATACGGTAAAATTGCAGTCATTTTTAAGATATCAAACCAGAACTAACTAAAACTGACAAGTCAATCTGTTGCTAATGTCCAAAGGTCAGAGCAAGATGGCAGTGTTGAATTTCAATAAGTTATCTAGTTGGCTGGGTAAAATTACTTGTCCAATAATTTTAAAGAGGATTGTGATAATGTTATTTCTATTATACAGTGTGTCTGGAAGCAACTTGTACAAAATTATAGTAAACACGCTTGATGTTGAAATAGGTGGCTTTATGCCAGCTTGGTACTATTTGAAATTGATTTGTTTTTATGTGGAAAGCATAAAATATTTTTTTATCAATTTTATTGTTTTTTAGTATGTTTTTGAATACGGTCAAATTACAGTCATTTTTAAGATATTCAACCAGAACTAATCAAAAATGACAAATAAATAATTTTAAAGCGGATTGTGACATTGTTATTTCTGTTATAAAGGATGTCTGGAAGCAACTTGTACAAAATTATAGTACACACGCTTAATGTTAAAATAGATCGATATATGCCAGCTTGGTACTATTTGAAATGGTTTTTATAGTAGGGGAGCTCACGACGCTAAATGGGAATTTACTCGAGCGTCATAGAGACCTATTGGGATGCAAAAACTGAAAGATATAAAGAAAAACATGTCATTTAATGTTTACCTTTTTATCGGTATCGGTGGGGGAAGCGGCTATAGCTTTTTAAATATGTCAAAAAACACTGTTAATATTTCAGCTTGGGGAAATCGTTCGAATTGTATCGGATTATGTTTTTCGTTATCCTTAAATTATTTTCTTCAAAACAAAAAAAAACCCTTGCTTGAAAATGTTAAAATAAAGTATTTTTTAACCCTGCCCTTTCTTTACGTCCCTCTTAAACTATGTGATTAGTGGAATATACAGTGTTTTGCATATAATTAACTTACCCCATCTTAATCTGACGCGCTCAAAATTTCTGATGGATATTTTTTCTTTTTATGATCGGCTCATATTTGGTGGAGGTACTTAACCGGGTACAAGGTATTCTCCGGTATACAGGGTGTCTCACCGGAAACTGCTGCGATCGATTTCTCGAAAAGTACGCTTTGGAAAATTTTTAAATTTTGCCTACATTATAAAGTCAGTGGGGACATAGAACTAAATATTTTGACAGCTCTACCACTTCCGCTTCTACCAGAAGTTATTGTTAACTTCCTTATTTTAAATGGAACACCTCATATATTAATTATTTTTAGATTGTGTGTAAAATTTTAAACATAATTTATGTGTAATGTTCTATACCTATGTCCAACCGTTTTTGACTTATTTTAAATTTTATGTCAAACATGTCGTTTGCAACCCATTACATGCCCATCAATTTTCTCTAAACAAGAGCCTTTAATATAAATTGGGGTTGAGTTTCTCGTAGAGAAAGAACTACGTTAGCAGACTATTTAATTGTTAATATTTCAAAAACAGTTGTAAAAATGGTTAAAATCTGAAAATCACCCTTTAGCTCTGAGATGGATTGCATTTTTTTCCCAGGGAGCCGTCTGCATGTCCGGTGGTACTGCAGCCTGAAGGCTTATTGTACCAAACTCCCATTTTATTGTACCCATTCCAGTACCCTAGTTCCTTGAAGAAGGCGGTATAGGTCTGCTGGGTGCGTACAATATTTATGTTTCCGAGGGCACTCTAATATCCCCGAAGATTGGCTGTCTTTTGTGATCCAGTGCCTCACACTCTGACAGTATGTGGGATACTGTTTCGGTCTCTGCTCCACATAATCTGCAGTTCATGGATTACATTAGCTCGGAACTGTTTTTACGACAGTTGTTTTTAAAAAAGAAATCGAGAGTTCTATATTAGAAGTTAAATATTTTTTACGGTTTTCGAGATACTCTGTAAAATATTGTTCTCATAATTAAGAAAAAAAATAAAAATTTCTTTCTATTTTCTTCATCTTCGGATAGATTTTTGACCTCATGTATAATAAACTAGCCTAACTTTCACACAAGAGCTTACCGTCTTAAATTTTTTGTATATATTTTCAAACACCCTGTAGATTCCCAAAAGACAAATAAAATGTTTATGCTCTAATACGCAGAAAAAGTAATGTAAATCATACCTTAAACGAACACTGTCGATTTTAATATGACCCCCAATTTGTACATGTCCCTGTAATGTCAGATCGAATCCCTATTTCAATATGTATGCTGATGATATATTGTTTTGAATTACAAATTCGAAAAAATATCGATCATTCTTAAGTCGATATCGCAAGTTGCACAGTAGGAGGAATAAATGATATGATAAATTGTGATGGACTTTTATGGCATGGATTGAAATGGTATTCGATATGGGTTTCTTTTCTTATAAGGAGTAGGTGCTGGAAGAGCTGCAACAAATGATAATTGTTGGTTAAGAATAAGTTATATTTTACATTTCGATGCAAATAAAACTTATTTTTAGAGGGCGACAGATTTTGTACTTTATAAATTGTTTAGGTGATTTCGATTTTCACTCATAGTTGTGTTGTTAAATGCAGATAGGGCCACGGGCAGTATTTTGCGTTTGTTCAAAGTGTTATTATTTTTTTTTGGCTCGGTATGTTATGATTCTGGTTAATAGTTTTTATTTTCACATATTTTTTGCACAAAAAAGGTATACCTGATAAATATGGCCACGAGCAACCGTTTCTAAGATATTTTAGATTTAACTTTTTATTTCACAGAAAAAAATATTTGGTACTCCCTTACGCTTTAAAATAAAACGTAAAGGCCATCCGGGGTTCTCTAAAAAAACTTTAGAAACTGGTACCACAATGTCTTTACAACAAAATATAACGATTTAACCGACTTCAAAAACGGCGAGGTTCTCGATTCGCCGTATGTTTTTTTTTGTGCACTTTGGCAGTGGTTCCATAAAAAAACAAAGTCAGGATCGCGAGAGAGAAAGGTACTAGACTTATTTTTCTGGCAAGGCAAACTCCAGTTTTTGCGGCAAAGCTGACTCTAGTAGGCATATGCTCATATAAATAGGCATATGTCTAGATAATAAAACCAAAAAAAAAAAAAAGATATCAGGGGAGCATTTAGAATTGACAACCTTGGGGCAGACTCTTTGTTTGACCTCCGGACAGTGCGGACGTGCGTAGAGGACTAAAAAGTTCTTGCTGGAGTGGCGGTTAGAGGTGCCGTACGAACGTTTTTACCTTCGGGGATCAAGGAAAGATTCACGCTAAATTGACGGCATCTTTCTTCTAGATCTAAGCGCTGTGAGCGAAGATTCCTATAAGCTGATGGTATCCTGTTTGGTGGTGAACACGAGGTATTTCTCAAATGGCGGGAAATAGATGAGCGTGCCATGGGAACTGTCAGTAGTGAAAGTGAAGGTTATACGTTACACCAGTAGCAGGTCTTGGTTTGACAGCCGACAATTTATGCATTGCATCGATTGTACAATTAATTTTGTTACCTTTTTGGAATTTCTGGGAGCTACGAGCTCGATTATCCAGATTTTCCGCCGACGAAGCCCTGGAACGCATAGTCCGGAAGGGGAGAGTGGTGGATTGGACCTGAAGGGACCAAAACCAAGAAAAATATAGAGAGAGAGAACCTTGGGGTAAAATTTACACTTTTCGCCGACCAGAAGGAGGAGGTTCACAATTCGCCGCGTATGTTTACTTTTTGTGTGTATGTTACGCGATTACTCTGGTGTTTGTGAACCCATTTTAAAAATTCTTTTTCAAAGGCGCATTCAGAATCGACAACCTTGGGGTAAAATTAACCCTTTTCACCGAACTAAAAGACGTATCGATTTGTTGTAGCCCCGCGTGTATCGATTTATAAGCTTTCGACAGATATAATGTATTATACCAAACTACAAGCGGTTAGCTGCAGCCCCGTGTGTATCGATTTATTGCAGCCCCTGTGCATTGACTTATAACCTTTTGATGGAAAATATAAGGAACTAAAGACAAAGTATAGGTGGGGGTCATGGTTAGTTCTGATTAGTTAATTTTTTTTAGTTCCTTAATTAAACTTCCATTTTAGTTCAAAACCTTATAGATCGATAGAAGCTGCAGCTAACCGCTAAAAGAGGTACTAGTAGTGTTTTTTTGTGAATATTTACCGATTTAATTGAAATAATAAGAAAGAAAAAAGCTAAAAATAATCATTTAAAAAAAAAATTTACCGAAAAAAATAGTAAAAGTCCCTAATAAGTTTGAAATAATAAAGTAAAAAAAAGAAGTCGAGTTATAACATATGTGCTCAATTACTCAATGTTAGTAACTAAATAAACAAAATATTTTATACTTTTATGCAATATGCTATTAGCCGACTTCTTTTTTTATTATTTTTTTTAAATAATTTTTTTGAAGTCAGTTTATTTTTTTTAAATTACTATTGTTACTTAAAACGTTAATTATTTGCGAAATACATGGTGTCCAAGTAAAAATAATAAATGAAGGATTTGACACCCTGTATCTTGCTAACAAGCAACCGTACTGTGGCACAAAGAATTTATGATAGCATTTTGTACAGACGCTTTGGACACTATTAAGTGGCCTAGATAAAGCGTGAATGAGCATCCATTGATTATACAAAATTTTGCCATCTCATGGCAAGCTTTTATATGAAATAAAATATTTTAAAAAAGCCTGGAAAGTTTTTAGACTTTTGATACCTACTACATATTTTAGGACATTTTATCCTGCTCCCCCATACAGACCATACTATCTCTGTATGTGTTATTCTGTGCATTATCCATACCGGTGTAATAATCCCGATGTGCGTTTTGTCCTCTTTGACGCCTGTTTTAAATCCTTTGGTACCATCTGCTAACTTAAAGGTTTGGTAAAATAATACGTAATTTCGTTCGACTCACGTACCGCAAACCGGGCTGGGTGGCTGTAAGTGAGCCATCAGTCAGTTGTTATGACTGCATGTATCTTGTTTAGCAGCAGCCTGGCTGAGCTGTTGTATGGACATAAACCAGCTAGATGGGTCTTCTTGTGGCATTTCTGCCCTCCTGACAGCTCAGCTAGGCTGCTGCTAAGCGAGATCTGTGCTGTCTCCGTATCATTACTGACCCCTTTTTCGTGTTTCGTATGTCATCTTCGAAACTTATTAGCAGATTATGACTTACTACGTTTATATCAAATAGTTGAAGCTGGCTTGAAAACAAAGCGGCTTTAAAGCGATTTCCAAGGCTTTGTGTTTATTTCGGTGGCTTGAAAGTCGATTGAAAATCGAGGTCAAGCACATTTCAGGCTATCGTCGTACGCATGCGGCAGTCATGCATCCAACTTCACAGTAGACATCAAATGAAAAACAAATCTCACTTTTTAATTCGTCCCGTTTTGTGAGCGTGTTTTAAAGTTTTTTCACCTGTTCTTCAACTCATATTTTTCATAAAAATGTCAAAATCATATATGAAAGTAACACTGATGACATTCAAGGAAGCATTCATCTGAAGTTAGGCAGTTATTAAGCCCGCTTGAATCGTTTATATCGGGTTTCTAATCGGCTTCAGTAAAGTCAACCCTACTTATTTTCAGGCTTGACTTGAACGATTCAAGTCACTTTCAAGTGCGTTTTTCAGGCCACTTTTAAAAGCCGCTTTAACCCAAGCTTGCTTCAACTATTCGATATAAACGTAGTGACTTAAAGAGCTGGTTAAACAGGCAAAAAAATTGTCAAAATCGATTGAAAAATTTTCGCAAAATTAAATAAGATGGCTTATTTTACTATCATGGCAGCGACGCGACGTTGGCTAAATAATTTATTTTCGAAACCAAGAATAAATAAGAGTTTTAAAAATATCAAATAGCACATTCACGTAAGTAACGTTTTATAGTAAATTTATGACCGCAACTCGTGAGTTCGTACATTGCGGCATTTCTCTGTAATATGCGAGCAAGATGATCCGATAACCCTTGTTCGTCTATAATTACAGATTATCTAATGTTTATTTTTGATACTAATGTACTCGTGGGCCGATATTAATTATTATATTGTTAGTGGCGCGAACTCACGCGGTCGATATGATTTATGGACGCAGAGCGCTCGGAAGAGTCCATTCTACATCACTAACGAGCGAATTCAATTTTGCCATTCCCATGGCCGGGATTCGCAGGGGCGGAGAATAAAATACCCGATGAACTTAAACTTGGAACTTTTACCATTAAAATATATTTTTTGTTGGGTGTTGTTTTTATTATTTTCTCTAAAGAACTTTCCAAGCAGCAAGCTGGCGTCATTATGACGTCATTTTTAAGTCATTTTTGGTCATTTTCGGTCATAGGACGTCATCAGACCAAAATTCTGACGTCTTTTTAATAACGTGTGTTTGGCGTCGTTAAAGTGACGTCCTTTCGACGTCATTTTTTTGTCATACTAGCTCATAAAAATCTAATGACGTTATGTTTAGAAAACCCGCCAGAAAAATATTGTGACACTATATGATTTGTGTCAAAATCAAACCGAAATATCATATGACAGAAAAATAAGAATAATAATTTTACAAAATTTAAAACCCTACCGATAGATGGCGCAATGGAGAATAAACTACTACGTTTATTCAACATCTTTTATCGCCTACACCATACCGATGAGACCAAAATAGTTCGAGACCGGTCTGCGGTTGGTGATCTCAATTAGCTTTGAAAGAAATATCTTCGGCTAGTGTAAAAATCTGCATCTCCAGGTTGGACAGTATTCCGAGAGATGCGACCTTGCAGTGTAAGGAAACTTACAAGCAGTAAGGAGTTTTTCCGTTTTCAATTTTCAAATAAAATATCGTATCATTTTACCCTTTAAAAAAAAGTATATGAGTCAATATTTTGTCATCTTAAAGACGTCATTATGACTTTATTAACGGGACGTCTTTTTGTCTGTGACTTAGTGATGTCAATTTAACGTCATTTTATCGTCATCCTATGACGTGTTTGCTGACCAAATGTGACCAAAAATGACTAAAAAGAGACGTCATGGGTCAGCTTGCTGCTTGGGTTGTATATTGAATTAAACTAGACCTTAGACCTTAGATTAGGACTGGAATATCCCATGCATTAGAGCCACTTAAGGCCATGTATTCACCTAGGGGGATATCCTACCCTTCTAACAGTGTTTGGTACTCACTGCCATAGTTATAAAACCGTTAATGATATTAGTAACAGCCTTAACGCCTTTAAACCATAAATCCACCTTTAAAATGATTTTTAATGTGGTTGTGTAATGGGTTAAGTGGGTATTATGGTGTAGATTTGTGTGTACATTTTAGGTGATTTTTAAAGTGCCGTAAAAAACTGCATTAAATATTTTTACTATCCATTTTTTTATAGGTTATTTATTAACATTACGAAAGTAGAGAAAAAAATATAAAAAAATATATCTACAGAAATTGTCGTGTGCGTCAGATTAAGATAGGGTGAGTTAATTACATGCTAGACAGTGTATATTTCACTAATCTGACAATTTGAGAGTGACGTAAAGGAAACAGAGGGCTACAAAGAAAAACGTCAGATTAACATTTTCGAGCATGGCTATTTTCTTATTTTGAAGAATATAACTCAGAGATAACAAAAAATATTTAATGCGATACAACCCGAACTGTTTCCACAAGCCGAAATAATAATAGTATTTTTTTAAACAATAAAAAGTATATAGCCACTTCTCCCACCGATGAAAAGGTATACATTATATAACATTTTTTTCTTCTCATCATTTAAGTTTTCCAACTCAATAGGTCTCTATGACGCTCGAGTAAAACCCCATTTAGCATCGTGGGCTCCCTACTATGCAGAGAGGTGTCTCAAAAATTTGGCACGTGACCATGGCTACGATTTTGGCCCTTTAAACATTTTGGCACTAAAAAAAAAGAATATTAATCTGGAGATATGTCGCTATGTCCGAAAAAAGGCAAAAATTAAAAAAAAAAACATTTTTTACCAAATGGTGGCTGTCTGAAAAAAAACAAATGTTGTAGCACGTTTATTGACTTTTTAATTTTTTTAATAATAAAAATTTAAATTTAAAAATACGGCTAGTTTTGAACATGGACAAATCTGTTACCCTTTCGGTACACAAACCGATTTCAATTTACTGGTTGGTATGCTGCGAGACCGGGAGACTGGGTGACCGGGAGACGTGTTAAAACGCGGGGTTTTTAAATGCATTAGGAATGCATTTCAGACCTCAAAACTAAAGGGAATATATATAGGTTGATTAAAAGTTTACTTAACTTAAAGATAGATTTTTTTGTTTTATTATTTTTGAGTTCCTGATATTTTTAAATTGATATTTATCAATAAAACAATAAACCCAATTTGTATTATTTGTTTTGTTATATCATAGATTTTTCCGCAGTCACACTACACACTTTTTGAAATAAAGAAGTTAAAGACGGAAAACGGGCTAACACGTCCTAATACCAGCTAATACTACTTTACTGAAGGACGGGAGACGGCCGTTGCTGCATAACCTATTTTTAACCCGTCTGTACAGAAAGTTATTAAAAAAAAGTCACCCGTCTTGAAAGGGATCAAGAAGACTCTTAAAGAATTTTAGGTAAATCGGTCACGTACGACTGGCAAAATTCTGGACACTGTCTTAAAAGAGACAGTTTCGAGATAAACGCGTTTATAGTTTCGTGTCAAGTTTTTCACAGTCAGTTTCAAGCCACCGAAATAAACACGTAGACTTGGAAATCGCTTCAAAGCCGGTTTGTTTTCAAGCCAGCTTGAACTACTCTATATAAACGTAGTAATGATATTAAAGACTTACGTTTAGTTAATTTGCCATTCCTCCTTTATACTATTTTTATTTTCTCATTTCTTTTTTTTTTTATTTAAAACTATTTTCTGCGATTTTCTTTTCGAAGCAAACTGCTGTGATGCGCTGGATGCTTGTTTCTCAGAGCGGTCAATCCGAGGGCTTGTTCGATTAGTTCTCGCCGAGCCAGTTTAGATGTCGCATCAGCAAAACACTTATAACTCCAAAAATAATTTGACTTAAAAAAATCTCTTGTAGGCATATTCTTAAACAGTTAAACTTTTAAAATAGAAGAAAAATGTAAAAATCGATTTAAATAAATCGCTACTTTTGAAAGAATACCGACACAACTTAAAAAATCGAAGTTTTGAGAAAATGCCTTTCAAAGTTTCAATAAAATTGTAATTGAAATATCTTGGTAATAAAAAATTATAGCATTAAGCTGTTTTAGCCTGGATTATTTTATACCTCTAGTTAACTTTATTTTGGATGAATGTCGTACTACCCCTAAGTCAACCCAGTTTTATTTGACTTGTAACAGTCTTGCCGAATGGTCAAACAAGTTCCGAAATTTAAAGACTGTTATAAGCGTCATCCAGCCGCCGGCCGTACGAGTTACCTTTGTAATACTCTTGCATACAATTTTAACGTTGTGTTTTATACAAAAAATGAAAATTTAAATTTTTTGACTAGTGCCGGTCTTCTTCCAAAGTAGCGAAATATAACATTAATATTCACCAGTCATTTTGGTCAGGTATTTAAACCAATTGTTGCACCTTATTTACTACACTAACCACAACTGGTGCACAAAAAGGGACAATCTATATTAAACAATAAACCTATTACCATTATTATAATAAGCTTTGAACAATAACAAAACCAAGATTGGCTTTATTTGCAATGAGGTCAGCGACACACTGCCTTTGACGAATATAAATTATTTTTGGATATATGCATTTGTCATAACAGCTGATCGTATCTGTTTCTCAAAATGTTTAAAACATTGTAACATTTATAATAATGGGTGATTCATTTGGAGGTACTTAAAAAAATAAAAAATAAAAAAAACTTTATTAAGTAATATTTATTATCATACGGAAACACTATATCTTACATTAATTTTTTTAAGATTATGCATTTCAAGTTTTAGCCTTGACTTCGCCTAACATGCTTTGTCCTTAATCCTTAAATGACAACTTAACCTTTTTCATACATAAACGACAACAGGGGTCGCATACGACCCCATAAAGAAAAAACCTATCTAATTTCTTTTTGTTGGTTGTCTTGTTATTTTACCAGTGATTTTTACAGGAAAGAAAAATTAATTTGGCACATCTTTGTTAGCATTATTTGTGTGCGGTGAAGCATTAAGTCTTTCAATTTTGTTTTGTCGGTCTGTCTTGTATATTATCTTTGTACTTTTGAAAAGTGTATCCTATTTCTACGTAGTTTTTTGTTTGAATAAGTAACAGTTTTATGCAGCATGTTTTTGTCAAAATAATATTTCCTAGCTTCTTACTCAGTTTTTGTTCCTTAAGGATTAGGAAGATACAGAATCAATTTTTTTCCTGTCCGTGTATATTAAAAAAAGGTTTAGAGTGCCATCTGTAAGAAATAATCACTGTGCTGTAGATGTGCTAAAGGTACTTCATCGTCACGATTCGTTTTCATTTGGTTCATACACTATTTCGACTGTCTTCCATTCTTTTTCTGTATATTCATCAAATTTACTTCCAATATCACTTAAGTTATAATTATTATTGCCAATATCCTTCTTACTTTTTTGTGTCGTTTTTTAATCTCTTTTAGTTCCTTTTAACTTAAATATTCTTTTTTGATAGACATGTTTTTTTATTACGCAAATAATAACAGGGGTCGAAGGCGACCCCAAACACTCATAACTCAGGTAATAAACTTCTGCAACATACGTAATTTGCTGTGGTAATAGTAACAGCCAAGTTACAAAGGTAGGTGTAGCAGCACTATTATAATACAACATTTGCAAGAAATATGTGTAAAATATTATTAGGTGGGGTCACGGGCGACCCCGTCTTGTTGGGTTAAGCTCCAATTTCCGAGCACCAAATCAATTCGTCAGGATCATCGCGTACACTCGCAGCGGCTGCCGGTATATTTATATGTGCTGGATGTGGCTCATTTGGTCAAGGATTATCCAATAATGAAAATTGGAGTTAAAATTTTTGTAATGGTACAGCGAATATTCGGCTCAGTATGCGATTGGCCCATAAGTTGCTCAAAGCTCACGAAACACCATGACAGTTTAAAATTTGGACCTTCTCATCTTTCCAAAAATACCTACTAGAAATTGTACCTCTAAAGGAATCACCCGATACATAACAGCATTTCATTAAACGGTATTCTTATTATAGTATTAATACAGGGTGTTTTAGAACTATGGGATCAAACGTTTAAGGTGTAATTCCTTATCTTATTTTATGAAAACAAGTTTCTATAAACATATGTCTGGAGTTGCTTCCTTACTGAGATACAGGGCGGTTTAAATTTAGGAAAAAAGATCAGTTTTTTCTAAATATTTTTAATATGCTTAGGTCGATTTGAACAAAATTTGCTACATATATTTTAAGTAATAAGGCGCTTATTTAGCTCTAACCATATTGTTATTATTGGGTCCAGTGGCGTCTCAATGGGCACCGTTAATTTTATTATTGAGCAAAAAAAGTACGCCACTGACTTTTTTGACGTTTTTATATTTATCTAATAATTAGGCAATTAATAATACAACTTTTTATTTCCTTGTATTTTCTTCATATCTTGCTTTGTTTTCGAGGAAAAAAATAAATCCCAATTAAATTATTCTAAAAAATAGCCCTTAAAAGAATAAAAGAAAATCTAAAATAAATAAATAAAAATTTCGATCTTAGTAAATAGGAAAAATGACAATTTTCCATAAAATACATGACTGCTAATTTATTTTAAGGCAAATAATTGTTTTATTTTAATTTTTGCTTTTTATATCATTTAGAAAAAAAAACAAAGGTAGATAAAAAAAAATAAAAGAGATGAAAAGTTACAGTGCCCACTCAGACGCCAATGGAACCAATAATAACCATATGGTTAAGGCTAAATAAGCGCCTTATTACTTTAAATAATTGTACCGAAATTTATCCAAATAGGCCTAGGCATATTAAAAATATTCGGATAAAACTTTTTTTCTCTTAAATTTTAACGCCTTCTATCTCAGTAAGGTAGCAACTCCGGACATTTTTTTTCCCAGGGAGCCGTCTGCATGTCCGGTGGCACTGCAGCCTGAAGGCTTATTGTACCAAACTCCCGTTTTATTGTACCCATTCCAGTACCCTAGTTCCTTGAAGAAGGCGGTATAGGTCTGCTGGGTGCGTACCATATGTTTCCAGGGGCACTCTAATATCCCCGAAGATTGCCTGTCTTTTGTGATCCAGTGCCTCACACTTTGACAGTATGTGGGATACTGTTTCGGTCTTTGCTTCACATAATCTGCAGTCTAGATCTCCGTTGTATAATCCCATTTTATTTAGGTGTTCTTTCACTGGAGCATGTCCGGTGAGGAAACCTGTGATCGTTCTTAGCTGATTCCTACCCATTTTGAGTAGTTCTTTAGCTCTTTTTGTGCATGGTCCACTGATGTATATTTTCCCATGCATGTGTTGAGGAAGCCTTTTCCAGTGCAGTCTTTGCTGGTCCTTTACCTACTCCGGACATAGGTTAATAGGAACTTTTTTCATAAACTAACATAAGGAATTACACCTTGAAGTTTGATCCCATAGTTCTGAAACACCCTGTATTAGTAAATTAAGTTAAAGATATAAACTACGACATAAAATTCTTCTACTTCCCGTCCTAACCCTGTCTTCCAATATACAGGGTGTTTAGGAAAGGTGAGGACATAAAGGATAGAGGTAAAAGTCAGCCAAAATAATGTTAGTCCTTTATGTAAAAAAAGAGTTATATCGCTTTGTTAGAGAAGATATCAACCTTAAAAGTTAGATTAAAAAAACTTATTTTAGTTATAGCTTTTGCTACAGAACCAATGAGATTTGGGAAACTAAATATTCTTATAATAATGCTTCTTTCCATAGGTAAGGGGCTAGTCAGCAAGTCAATATTATACAGGGTAAAACATTTTTTTATTTTATGTATACATTTTTGACAATTTGTTTTAAACGTTTAATATCTTGATCTTTTCTACAAAAAGGTATACCTTATTTTAATCTATATCTTGGACAGTTTGTTATAAAATCGCATTTTAAATCCAGACATGCCAGCATTTTTATATAATAAAATATTCAATTTTTTGAGAAAATTAATAAAATTTATTTTTTTAACACGCTTTTATTAACTTGGGTTGTAACTATCTATCAATCTGGCTGGCTATGTAACGGAATCTTTGAGCCTAATTTTTACCAACTTCCAGCTATTTAATTTCTTTGAAACTTTGCACACGTATCAAGGACCGATGACAATGCAATAATTTAAAAACAGTATCCCGTTAAGTTCCAGCATTTCCAGGAAAACCGGAAAAGTGAAAAATCGTACGTTCTGGCGGATGCGCCAGATTAGACAATTGAATAATCGAACTTGACAACATTTGCCGACGGGTTGGGGACAGAGGCTCAATTCTGCTAAATTGAACTCATTCGTTCGCTGAACGTATTCGTTCCGGGAGCGTATAACCTTCATCTGTTTTTTTAACGAACGAATAACCTTCACTTGTTTTTTAAAACAGGCGGTCATCAAAATAATAATGCCCAACATGACTTATACATAAATTACCAAGCTTCTGTAATTTGTAAAAAATGATAAAAACACTTACTTGATGCCTCATATTTAGACAAAGAAAACTATCACTAGGTAATAAACCAAAGCATTTTCAATACGTTGTTTACAGTGGAAAACATCATTTTCAACAAATTTAATATTTTTCATAAAACGGTAATAAACTTTTCTAACCTCTAACTTTGGTGTATTGTGGGTTAGCTACCTACTGACTGATAGCCTAGTTTACACCGCAAAGCTACCCACTGACTGATAGCCTAGTTTACACCGCAAAGATCTTTGGATTCTTTTAAATGAGTTTTAACTTTAGTAATAAAATCAAAATTGGGTATCAAACTTTACTATTTATGAGTTTGCATAGGATGAAAAGTACGCTTGACTTTGACAAATCTGTCATATTTTAAATTTTAATGCGGTGTTGTGCGCCAATTTGGGAAGGTGGCTATGCACGAAAGAAAACTTTTAACACGCTTTTATTAACTTGGGTTGTAACTATCTATCTATCCATCTGGCTATCTATGTAACGAAATCTTTGAGCCTAATTTTAACCAACTTCCAGCTATTCGATTTCTTTGAAACTTTGCACACTTATTAATGACCCATGACAATGCAATAATCTGCAAACAGTATCCCGTTATCTTGTTTTTGATCGCCAGGAAAAAAAATTCCATTATATTATAAAAACAACACCTGGGTTGCCATCTGTTGGCAACATTCCAAACTTTGCTACTCAATTGCGAAAAAATTTTTTAGTGGGTTGCCATCTGTTGGCAACATTTCAAACTTTGCTACTCTTTGCCATCTGTTGGCAACATTCCAAACTTTGCTACTCAATTGCGAAGAAATTTTTTAGTGGGTTGCCATCTGTTGGCAACAATTCAAACTTTGCTACTCTTGTTCACTAAAAAATTTTTCGCCATTTTGTCAAGAGTAGCAAAGTTAATTGATATAACGAACTAAAAAATGAAAAATAATTAATAGTTTAAAAAAACTAAAAAACACGCTTTTATATGCAACCGAACTAAAAATTAGAAAATAATTTTTCATTAAAAAAATATTGTCATTTCATAGTAAAAAGCGTGGGGTGCTTAATATATTAAATGTTATAATTATTATATTTGCCAATATCTATGATGAAAAAGTTATGAAAAAATAGTAAAATGCACCCCACGCTTTTTACTATGAAATGACAATATTTTTTTAATGAAAAATTATTTTCTAATTTTTAGTTCGGTTGCATATAAAAGCGTGTTTTTTTAGTTTTTTTAAACTATTAATTATTTATCTTAAGACAATTCACGAAGGCTAAAAGCCTAAATACTAACGTACCGTGGGTGTCTTAAGCGAGGTAAGAGGGAGTTTTTTGACACGGGACTTAAATACTTAAAGATTTGGGAGTGGATGGAAAGACCTCCACGGGCAGCAGGTTCCACATTCTAGAACTCTAAGAACAAAAGAACAACCAAAGTGGGAAGTTCAGGACCTGTCCAGTTGGGCCATATAGCGATGCATACGTGTGATCAGAAAGATAACTAGAGAGCCAAGAATAAAGTTTATTTGAATTTTTCAATATGCTCTCCTCTATATCCCCTTTATAGGATAAGCGTTAAAATCGCAAGAAAAAATCCTTGTTATCTCCCAACGATATTAAAACTATTTCAGTTTGCTTCAATACATTGCATGGCTGCAAACAGAACTTGTTCGTTTTCACAGCAATTACTTTACTACTCCAGGGAACTATATCAAGGCGGTAAAGCGGTACGGTACCACAGTCCGGCAGTTCTAGTAACATTTAGGCCGTTCATGTTAACAAAATTGTATCGCCTCTATCTGGCATTGAACCGACAATATACAGTACGTTTCTGCAGTAAAGTGCGTACCTGGGAATGATTACGGGGATGATTGAAAAGTATTCGTAAGATTTTGTTATATTTCTGCACTCTTTACCCCTGGTAATAAATCAAAGCTTAACTAAATGACATTATATTACTTATTATACTACTTATTATAAAAACAGCCCCACAAAAAAAAGAGTTGGTGGTCTGAAAGACGAAATCATGATATCTTTATGTTTTTGGGGTCGCTGAATCCGAATCTGGGGTCGGTTTGACAATATCTGGTCAGGGTCAAGGTCATTTTAAGGTCGATCACAGCCCAACAAGTAATAAAGAAAAATTGATGATCGAAGGACTAGACTATGCAATCTTTTTTGTTTTTGGGGTCGCTGAATCCGAATCTGGGGTCGGTTTGGCCCCATCAGGTCAAGGTCAAAGTCTTTTCAAGGTCGGATCATCAAAATTCATCGAAAGGAAACTACAATCCTGGTATTTTTATGTTTTTGGAATCGCTGAATCCCAATCTGGGGTCAGTTTGATTCGTTTAGATCACGAGTCAGGGTTAATTCAAAGTCAAATTATTAAATTTTATTGAAAATAGACCACAATCATTGAATATTTATGTTTTCGGAACGCTGAATCCGAATCCGTGGTCAAATTGACCATATGAGATGAAAATAAAGGTCATATCAAGGTCAAATTATGAAAAACTATCGTAAATGCACCAAAAATAATATTTTGGGGCTTTTTGGGTCGCCTAATTCGAATCCGAAGTTAAATTGACCCTCCCGGATTCAGATTAAGCTACCCCAAAAACATAAAGGTACCACGTTTGTTGTCCATTTTCAATATATTTTGCTGATTTGACCTTGAAATGACCATATTCGTGACCTGAAGGGGTCAAACCAATTTCGGATTCGGATTCAGGGACCCAAAAAACAAAAAGATACCACGTTTGCAGTCTATTTTCGTTGAATTTTGATGATTTGACCTTAAAATGACCTTGGCCATGACCTGATGGGGTAAAATAGACACCAAATTCGGATTAAGCGACCCCAAAAACATAAAGAAACTATGGTCTAGTCCTTCGGTCCACCAACTTTTATTGTTGTTGGGCTGTGTAATATATCAAATTAAACCAAAAGTAATATAGGGATTTAATTTTGGTTGCAAAGAAAAAGCGATAACACAGGTCCACAAAATAAAAAAAGTGGTCCAGTTTGGGTATCAGACAAAGATTTTCTTACTTATTTTTTCCGCTGAACACGAATCTAAAGTCAAAACAAGGGGTCAAAACTTTGCTGCTGCCAAAGGGGCACTAGCAATTTCTTTTTAAAAAGAGGATAATTTAGAACCTCGTTTTAAAGGTTCTTTGATTATCTACTTAAGGCCACTTTGTTTTGAAAATTAGCCCAACCGTTGCAGATTTAAATCAATTTGAAATTGGGCCCAAATACATACTATACAAACAATACGTTGATATTAGCTTGAAAGTGTGAGACGGCTCAGCCGATTTTCAAAAACAAAGTGGCGTTACTTAGAGTCCCAAAGGGTGTTTAAAACGATGTTCTACATAACCCCTTTCTATTGTATAATTAAAATTGGTCCTTGGCACCAAAAATTTGATTTTGGTTTATTGAAGTTTTAACATCAGATTCGTGTTTAATGCGAAAAATACGTGAGAGAATCTTTGTTCGATACCGAGCAGAGATCACCTTTTTTATTTTGTTGACTCCTGTAATTTGAAGAATAGAATTAGAAAGTGCTTTCTGATAAAAAAATCCTGATTCCACCTAGGGATGATGCACGATGAGCGACAATGAGCCAGAAGGCTTATCGAAAAAAGGAAATTTTGCATTTTGGGTAAGGAGCATGTCGTTTATATTGTTGGTAATATGGTATGGAGAGCTACATATATGCATTGGTGTTAAGACCTTAGTTTTCATCTAAGGTTCCATGACTGCTGTGCGTTACATAGAGTAACTGTTAGAACCAACTGAGGTACCCTACCTTCACCGTGTTTTTAACTTCTTAGTTTAGCAGGATAATGTACGACCACATACCTCTAGTATACTGTGACTCACCAAATTTTTAATATTTGTTCTTGGTCTCCGCATTTTCCCGATATGTTTCCATAGAACACGTATGAGTTATGCTAGGAAAGACCCAACCAATATGTACTTTAGCAGAACTGTTGCATTTAATTTCAGTTGCGTGGTTTGTATTACCCAAAAGACATTGATCCTTTGCTTAAAAGTATAGATTTAAATTTATTTCTGGGTAAAAAAAGTATGCAGTTCTTATGCATTTTTTTCAGGATAAAAATTTATTCTACTTTCTTTTCAATCTATATATTGTCTACGCTCACACATATGGATTCAAAGAAAAATAAGGGGACAGTCATTTTAACTTGGATTTTAAAATTTAGGCCTTTTTGTGCTTGGTTATAAATTAAAATAGATCAAAGTATGTCCTATAAGGTAGACAAAACGCCTCACTGCAGAGTGAGTGACATTAAACGCAGAAGTTTTTATAACCGTCAAAAAGGGAGATTTCTTTTTATATATTATTATGACAGTAGGAAATGATTTTCGTTTATTTTCTTATATTTTACTTGTCGACTACTACTCGATACAGATTCACTAAATGATATTTTTCAGTACGTTTTTAACGGTAAGATAATATCTCACCATCGAACAACGAAGTAATCCAAATAAAAGACTTCGCTTTTCGTGTTATTCACAGCCAGTTTGATAAATCTCATGAGGTAGGCGAAACGCGCCATTGAAGAGGGTCCTGATAAATGACGTAAAAAGCAGAAGTTTTCTTTTAACTATCGAAAGGGCAAGATTTCTTTTTGTATATTATTTCGGCAGTAGTAAATAATTTTTATTTATTTTTGTGTATTACTGCTATATTAAAAAATTATAAATCTCTGTCGTTTTACAAATTATGAATAAGTAAACTAAGATTAATTAATAAAATCTTACTCGAATTCTTTATATTTTATTTTAAATTTTTTCAAATATCCTATTATATTAGTTGTAAAAAGAAGATTGTAACGGCTCCCTCGTATACATAATCTATGGTACCATACCTCCAAGCAAAGATCGTTTACATACTTTTAGTGCCTTTACTGGTAGTACCATCGGGTTCTTAGCTCTACATTTACCAGCTTAATGGTGCCATATGTTGGTTTTTACAAACTGTTATGGGATCTTTTAGTCTTTTGTCCGCAGTTTATGGGATTTTAAACTTTATTGAGTTTCAAGATATGCGTTGGTATCAGAACCATGGAAATAACCATTTATATCTTAGAAATATGTTTAAATATTTTTGGTTTATCACGGCTATCTTTACTTTATTTTAATAATTTTAAACAGACTACCACCTGAGATTACCACCGTTCTTTATAAATAAACCATGTGTACAAGGTACTACCAAATATAATTCAAAAAATGTAGAATTACATCAAAATCTAAACATATTATATAAAAACATATAAAAAAAAGTTTATAAAAATATAAGTTTTAAAATGCATTTATTTCAAGATTTAAATTAAATATAAAAAATATATTTTTTAATACCTTAAATACATATTATCCCTTATCCTATGTTTAAAAATGCGACAGCAAATTTACTTGGCTTAAAAAAAAGAAATCACAAATCCTAGGCAGATACTAAATCAATATAGAATATACTTTTAATTTTTTTAATTACTTTTATTAACAAATAACTATCGACAACAACAAATACATAATTAAATATAAGAAATGTTTAATCAGAACTAATCAGAATTAACTATTAACAACGAAAAATAACCTGTATTTTTTTGCTTATTTAAAAGAAAATATAATATATAATCCGATACGGCCAAAACGATTTTCACAAGCCAAAAAATAATAGTATTTTTTGACATATTTAAAAGTCTATAGCCACTTCCCCACCGATGAAAAGGTATACATTATATAACATTTTTTTTCTTATTATTTAAGCTTTGCAACCCAATACCTAGGTGTCGCTTGCGTAAATCCCCATTTAGCATCGTGGTCTCCCCTACTATAATGTTACCAAAATTATTTATAAAAAAACTCGTACCTCCAAAATTATTCACTTTTGGGCAAAGACAAGTAAGGTTAGATTGTTATATTTAACCTTCAGAAATTTATGGTAGCCTTTTTTTCAACGCTTTTAGAGAAACCCTGTAGATGAAAAAAAAATAGTGTTCGTAGAAAAAGGTAGTTTATCGTATTGTAAACAGACAGAAATATGATTAGTCCCAGAGCCAGTAATGAAATTGAGTTCCTGATAATAACACTTTTTAAACCTTTCTCGGGAGGTTTCTATTGACGAGTCTACCACGAATATTCATACCGCCATATATGGTAGTGGCGCTTACACTCAGCATGTCAATGTCAAATGTTTCGAGTGTCGGAATGGTAAAACGCCTCATTTTTTTTTGTTAGACAAGTTTACCACAATAGTTGTACATGCAATTTTTAAATATTGTGCCGAAAATCGCAAGGGTTAGAGTTACGAAACCAGCCCAATTTGATACCCAAAACATGTCCATGGGTCTTATAGTTTCGTGACTGTACCACTTACGATTTTTAACACAATTTTTAAAAATTGCATGTAAAACATTGTGGTATACTTATCTGACAAAAAAATGACGCATTTACCCAGTCTGACACCTGAAACATTTGTCATTGACAGGCTGGGTTAACGCGCCACTTCCAATATAGCGGTATAAATATTCGCAATATAAAAGCAACCCACCTAAAAAGGTTTTAAAAGTGGTATTATCAACAAGTCAATGTTTTTACTTGCCCAGAAGCTACAAATAACACAGGCCCACGAAATCAAAAAGTGGTACGTGCTGGGTATCAGGCAAAGATTTTCTGACATATTTTTGCCGCTGAACACGAATTTAAAGTCAAAACTAGAGGTCAGACTGCAACAAACCGAATTGCGGGGGCCAAGGGAGCAGTAGCAATTTTTTTTATTGAAAGGTAGTCCTTTTGATACTTTATTTAACGCCACTTTGTTTTGGTTAGTTCTGGTTAGTTCTGGCTGGCGGCCCAGCCAATCCAGAGTTACAAGCCAATACCATTAAAGCCGCACTGTTTGTATAGTATTTAAGCCAAATTTCAAATGGTTGTAAGTCTGGAACGGCTGGGTCGATTTTTAAAAACAAAGTGGCGGTAAAAGAGTATCAAAATGAGATGCTACATAAACCCCCTTTTAATTAAAAAAATGCTAGTGCCCCTTGGCCCCCGCAATTCGTTTTTTTTTGCAGTTTGACCTTTAGTTTTGACTTCAAATTCGTGTTCAACGGCAAAAAATATGTCAGAAAATCTTTGCTCGATACCGAGCACATACCACTTTTTTTATTTTGTGGGTCTGTGTAATTTAATAAAATTTGGTTCTCACAAAATCCGCAGAATGTAAACCCTGCCTTAAAATAAATCACCTTCACTTCCTTCCGCTCGTTGCCGTGTCTGGTTGAAGGTCAGGATGGCATTGCACATGCATCAAACAATACGGTTCCACCACCCATGGTCAACCCACTTGAGACTTGCAATAGTACGCCAATTTTGTGATGAAATGGGAGGATGTTGCCTTACAAGAATGAATCATTCTTAAAGAAAATAGAATATTAGATGAACTTTGACCGTTCAGTAATTGCTAAGGAAAAACACCCACTAAGTATTCTTAAAATAAGTTATTGGTATACAGATTGTTTTTATTAAACTTTCTGCAGTCATATTTTATACTATGATGACCACATATTTAATGGTAATGCAAAATACAGGGTGTTTGATTTGAAATGCCAGTTTACAATTAAATTCCCAAGGATGGCCATATTTTCGAAACTATGAAAAATTGGATATAATATAAGTGGTCTTTTTTAAAGAATTTTAACTGATCTTCTTAATGGTATTAAAATTTACGGGGTGTTGCATTTAAAAAAAGTTCCTTTTGCTGTATAACCCAAAACCCAATTGCCAATTGTTTTTTCAATATTGGCGATTTTAACTACCGATGGGGCGCTGCTAAACGTAAACAAAGTCAAAAGAAGTAGGTAATATGCAGGTAGCTAGCTTTGACCCTGTTACGAATTTCGGATATTGAAACGGCTTAAAATACTGTTTAAGTTTCAATACAGCCGTGAATTTGTATAGATTTATACGTATTAAGTGTGTTAAAACTCGATTTGTGAGTTTGAGTAGTGCTCTTGATGGTTTAACAGACTTTTTGTTAGTGGTGATTAGTGAAGAAAGCGCCATGTAAAACTTTTTTCGAAATGAGTAAAGAACTGTTTTGGACGCTAAGCTCAGTATTTTCATACCTCAATTTCACTTCCAATAGTGGATGCACAGTGAGAGGAGAAGAAATCTTGAATTCCAACCATATTTTTATTATACACACGTCTTTTTATTTAAGATGTTAATGGCTCTTCTAATTCCATAATGAACGTTTTAATACAGGTGAAACGTTGATTGATAAAAATGATAGCAAAACACACAGCTATTTTACGCACAAGGCTTAAAAACGCTTGTTAAACATAACTAAGTAAATAAATAATATTATATAAACATATCCGATCACCTGTTTTCTTAAGTTGCGCAGTTGACCACCAGAGGTCTCATTGATCTTGGAAATCGCCAATTTAGTTTTAAAAACAGTGTGAAAAATGATAATAGTTTACTAATTTAAACTATTTCGTATTTCAAATAATAACGAAGTTACCAATGGCCGGCACTTAATTTGATGACCTTGTATATATATATATATATATATATATATATATATATATATATATATATATATATATATATATATATATATATATATATATATATATATATATATATATATATATATATATATATATATATATATATATATATATATATATATATATATATATATATATATATATATATATATATATATATATATATATGTTAAAGCAAAAAGGAAAATTCCCTACTGTCTTGGTGTATAATACAAAAATATTTTACTCCCTTTAAAGACAGTTAAAAGAAAACGTCCTGCTTTTCTATGCTATCCACCACGACTCTCTCCCCAGACCGGTTTCGCCTGCCTTACAGGAACTCCTCAGTGAGGCTGTATCGAGTCGGACTTCCATTGTCTTTATTTTAACTATTCACACAACGTTTCGGGCAGTTCCATTTCTGAACCGACTTCAAAATATATAACGTAACAAAAAAAAAATAATGATTAGAAAAAAATCAAAAGCATGAAGTAGCGTAATAACCTGAGCGCTAAAGTACTACAGGGTGGGCCAAATTAAACTTGCACACTTTTTAAGTGCCAATAATTTTTATCTGTTGCACCTATCTTTTTATTTTTACAGGTCTAATAGGTAGATATGTTTTCTCTCCGTCTGTCAATTTTGGTCACATTGATTTAGTCAGGACCGGATTTACGGGACTTTTTCCAAAATGATGCATTCAACCTCGTTGCAAAAAAAATCGGATTTAGCTACGATTAAGCTAATACATTTTTCTTGTTGACAAACTATAGGAAATGATTTAGTAAAAGCAAATCTGTCAATAATTTGAGGATACATTAATTATGAATATTCTTGATAAATAATGCACCCAAAAAGCATGCATTTCTCTCGATTTTAACAGGGAACTATTTTTCAGTGTGCTTGAAAGTCAAAATGTGCGGTTACCATGGTTCCTAAGTTAAATGCTGACACAACCTAACGGTAAATTAATCAAAATTAAACGTATTAGCCTAATTGTAGATAAATTCGATGTATTTTGCAACGAAGTTAAATGCACCATTTTGGAAAAAGTCTCATAAGTCCGGACCTGACTTATTCCATTCGACCAAAATTGACACACCTAGGAAAAACATATATGCCTAAGAGCCCTGTAAAAATAAAAGAGATCGGCGCAACGGATAAAAAGTTATCATTAGTTAAAAAGTGTGCAAGTTTATTTTGGCCCACACTGTAAATGTTAACAACTAAACAAACACATGCTTTTTATACTTTGGTACTAAGTGTTTTTACCCGACTTCATGCTTTTAGGTTTTTTCTAATTATTAGTTTTAAATTTTTAGTTTTTATTTATTTTATTTATTTATTTATTTAAAACCTACATTACAGGCAGTGCCCAAATAGTACAAAAAAACCTTAATAACTAATATAAAAGTCGTATAAATACTAACATAATTAAAAACATATACCTATATACTTTAAAATACAATAACAAACAAAAAATAAAACAAATAATTGTTAAAAACGATGATTGATATATATTAAAATTACCCCAACGGAAAAAGCGAAAAACCTTACAAAAACACAAAAGTAAAAAAGAAGACTTTAAAAACTAACAAGAAAATAAAAAAAATAAAAAAACATTATTAAAAAGGTATACCCACATAGTTAAAAATATAATAACAAAATATCAAAAAAAAACACAAAAGTTAACGAGAAATACTGCCTATCAAACGTTTGTAACGACGGCCCTAATGACCTTCCTAAACTTATCCGGAGCCCAGTTAAAGTTTAACTCCATTGATAATCCATTTAACAATCTCATAATCCGCCTAATTGGGTCGTTACTACCTATTTCTGTTCTGATAGAGTTCAAGAAGAACAAATCTGTCTGCCTTGTTGAGCGAAGGGGGACCCTAAAATTGAACAAACTCAGGAGTTCGGAATAGTTGACGAAGTTATTAATAACTTTATGACCAAATGTTAAATCCTGCTGCACACGTCGATCCTAATAGACTACAAGCCAGAGCAAATTTCAGGGGTGATTTTATACACAACGAATCACATATGATCTTGAAGTACTGCTCGAGAAACAAAGTTTAAGCACTATGCCGTCAACTTCCGCGGTACAGGTGAGTGCACAGGTGAAGTTAAAGTGTAGAAAAAGGGGTACTTTTCGATTACTTTATACATGACGGCACTATTCTCGTTAAAGAGGCAATGGAAAGAAAGCTCTTAAACTCTGTGCCGTCAAAAATAGTGGTACCTACAGTCAGAAATTTTTGAAAACGGCAATTTACCCCCTCCCCAGTTATTCGAATACTTGACAGCGATGATTCAGTTACCTTTGCATTTCCTTTAAAAGTATAATTCATATATGCCGTCAGAAAAGGATAGTACATTCGGTACATGCCACCTCCCGAGGGGTAAAAATCCGATTTTGATTTGCGATTTCTGACCGCATGTACCACCCTTTTCTGACGGCATATATGAATTATACTTTTAAAGGAAATGCAAAGGTAACTGAATCATCCCCGTCAAGTATTCGAATAACTGGGGAGGGGGGTAAATTTGCCGATTTCAAAAAATTTTTCTGACTGTAGGTACCGCTATTTTTTGACAGGACAGAGTTTAAGAGCTTTCTTTTTCCATTGCCTCTTTAACGAGAATAGTGCCGTCATGTATAAAGTAATCGAAAAGTACCCTTTTTTTCTACACTTCAACTCACCTGTGCACTCACCTGTACCGCGGAAATTTGACGGCATAGTGCCTAAACTTTGTTTCTCGAACAGTACTTCAAGATCATATGTGATTCGTTGTGTATAAAATCACCCCTGAAAATTTGCTCTGGCTTGTAGTCTATAAAGGCTCTGTAGGCCGGTTAACCTTAGTCATTCCGGATATGGAATATCGGAAATATTGGTAACCTCTGTCCTATGTAATAAAAATTTCGTAAATTTCGATTGCACTCTGCTCAATTCTTTTGATATGCACATTATACATAGGGTAAAGTAGGTTTAGTTTTTTCTAAAGGTATATGTACAGACCTTTTAAAACTACCCTATATACAAGTATAATCAAAATCCTAAGCAAAATAAATTTCTCGTTTGAAGCGAACAAATAAACAATAAACTGTCTCCACCGTGTTAAGTAGTTGAAAAGAACAACATTTGGTTTTAAGAATGTATTGTGACGTGATAAAATATTTCTGCTAACATTTTTGGGTTAAATGAAGGAAGATTAGCATATTTATACAGGATCAATCAAAAATCGATCACGAAACTTAAGGGAGTGATTCTACTTGACAAAATAAAGGTAGAGCTTCATATACATTTTTTCAAAATGTCATTCGTTTTTGAGTTACAAGCCGTCAGAGTTCAATTTTTATTTTGGTTCTTTCTGCCATATTGCATTTATTTTTTAACCAATCCACTTTTTTAAATACCGCCAGAGGGCACTTTACCTAAAACTTAAAATTTGTTTACATCATAACTTTTTATTTTGTCAGATATCGCAAAGCTAGGGGCGCCATTTTATAGACAATCAAAAACTTAAAAAATAAGGTATTCTTTTATTAAAGTCGATAAACCTCACCGTTTAGGCACCAATAGACATCAAAGTTTTCATCAATTTCAATCAAATTACCTACATACATACAGGGTGTCCAGTAACTCAACCGACAAACTTTACGGAGCGATTTTACAACCGAAAATAAAAAAATACTTTATATAAACATAATATGTCCTAAACGTCTAAGTTTTTGAACTACGGTGTGTTAAATATTAAAAAAAAACTTTTTTTTTTAAATATCGTCTCTTACATAAACTAAAAGTACGTTTAAATTGCCCTGTATTACAAAAACAATTATTCATTGCAATTTATTTGAAATTGTAAAATATGCTGCAAGTGCAACGCAATAAAAATAAAATAATACAAGACAAAGAACGTATTATTTGTTAAGTAACAACTATAACAGCATGATGCTGAATATTCGATATTGGGAAATGAATGATGATCAATGTTAGGGCGGTACGAAATGTCAGTTTTGTTGATTATTCTCAACCGATATGAACGTTAAACACACACCTTACACCCAACTACAATATTTCAATTTAAGAAGAGCTATCTAGATCGAATTGTGCGAACCTCATCCTCTTCTTTGGTAATTTTTATTATATTTTTATCTTTTTAAGTTTGTACATAATATAATTGCATCGAAAAGTCTGTTTAGGTAAGAATTTATAAGAAAAGCTTTGCTTTTGATTATTGTTTTTAGTTTTTTTTATGTGAGAAAGCTCTTAATTAACGTAAAGTTTTTTTTAAATATTTCTGTGGTTAATAATTATACCTGTCACTCAAGCCTCTCAGAACTATTGTTTTATTGCGCATTTTTCTTCTTTTTTTTATAAAAACTAAATAAATGATATGCACATTTAAAACAGGTCGGCAACTATCGACACATGACTGAAACTTAAATCCTAATCTAGCAGATTAAAGATCCTTGAAGATGCGTCGTACAATCAATGACAAAACGTCGATATCACAAAAGGTAAGCTTCAGAAGTCGATTTTGTCCATGAAAAATAATAAATCTTAAAAAATATAAAATAAATCTGTAAAATAATAAAAAATAATACTGTATATTTTAATGTATTTTTAGAAGAACACAATGGTTTGCAAATATTTGTTCTAATGTGTATTCTATTGATATTAAATTAACGCACTTTTCTTTGCAAATACTCTAGTCTTCTGTTAATTCACTTCTTCAATATTTTTATTCCAATTAAAATTAAAAGTAGTTCCCTAAATTTTCCGTGATTTATACTCATAGTACGCCACTGTTTTGATTACATTATATAGATATAAAGATTTCAAATCGCAACTTAAATTGGGGGCGTGATAGTGAGACAAAGTGGGGCGGTATAACGTTATTTATATATTCTAGCATATGCTTAAATTGGAAAATAAATGCGCCTATGTATCAATGGTTAATTTTATTAAATTTAATTTCTTCGGTACTAAATTATTAATACGAGAACAGGCGTAAAAAAGTATTAAAAAGTTTTACTTTCTATAGTGAATAGCTCGTTTTCCACGGCTTTTTGTTGATTAGTAATATCTAAGTAATGGTAAACACAAAATTTATCAGTTAGAAAAGATCCGGGAAGCCCCGATCACCAAAGCGAATTTGAATATTGTAAAGTGTCAGTAACATATAAGTCTCCATTAAAAACCGGGTTGATTGCTCAAATCTATTGTTTATATTATGATTTGCCTAATTTTTGGATAAGTGAACGTTTTTAGTAAAAAACCTTACGTTTTTAAGACCCTACCAATGGGCGAAAATGCCCGATAGGTTGGATAAGGCTGCCCACCTAGGATGAACAAGGTCGCCCAGCAATTCAGATATTTTTTACCATAAAATAAAACATTTTTTAATTAAACCCTCATAACATATTATCCAATGTTTATTATAAGTCCTAGACATTGATTGGTAAAACTAAACATAAAAAAATAAAATATTTTTATTACATTTTTTCATAAAAAATATAAAAAATAAATGCCATTTTTGTTATTTTTAATAAAGTTTTAAATATCTACACAGCTAAATGGCAAATATATAGTTTGGTGCCACCACCTTGGGGCAATTTTCTCTGGGCGCTCTAACCCGATAACACATTTTTTTTTTAACTGCAATTTTCTTTTAAAACTTTACAAAACATAATATTTTTATAATGCATAATAAAATATAAATAATCACCTTAGCGAATTTGAATATTGTAAAGTGTCAGTAACATATAAGTCTCCATTAAAAACGGTGTATAATTGTTTAAATCTATTGTTTATATTATGATTTGCCTAATTTTGGGATAAGTGAACGTTTTTAGTAAAAAACCTTACGTTTTTAAAACCCTACCAATGGGCGGAAATGCCCGATAGGTTGGATAAGGCCGCCCACCTAGGATAAACAAGGTCGCCCAGCAATTAAGATATTTTTTACCATAAAATAAAACATTTTTTAATTAAACCACATTTAAACCACATAACTTATTATCCAATGTTTATTATAAGTCCTAGACATTGATTGGTAAAACCAAGCATAAACAAATAAATTATTTTTATTACATTTTTTCATAAAAAATATAAAAAATAAATACCATTTTTGTTATTTTTAATAAAGTTTTAGATATCTACACAGCTAAATGGCAAATATATGGTTTGATGCCACCACCTTGAGGCAATTTTCTCTGGGCGCTCTAACCCGATAACACAATTTTTCTTTTAAAACTGCAATTTTCTTTTAAAACTTTACAAAACATCATATTTTTGTAATGCATAATAAAATATAAATAATCACCTACATTTTGATATGTTAATGATGTAAAATAATACTTGTGTATCGTAGTAACGTTTAAATTTTCACAAAAGAAGAAATACATCAACCTGCATCGAAAACGTTTTTCGATTACTAAAGAGTTAAAAGTGGATTCGCGTAGTGCAAATCAGCTTAGCTTTGATGTTTGTATTGAGTGATAAACATCCGATCGATTAGAGGTTGCGTTTAGAAATTATGACGGGGAATATCGTTATCCACTGGGCGGGGCTTTCCGGACCTCCCCTAAGTGTTAAAGTCATTAAATTTGTTTTACTTTTACCAATAAATAGCTTACTAGCAGTGGCGGACTAGGGACCGTTTGGCCCTCCGGGCAAAAGTTCAAAATGGCCCCCGGGTAAAGAAATATTTGGTGGTAAGGCTTAAAATTACATTTGGATAATGGATAAGCTTTATGACATCTAAAAACGTTTTACATGGTTATCAGTTTGGGTTTCAGGAGGAACAGGGCACTAAAGATGCAATGTTTGACCTTTTGGAAAAGGTTTACATAGGCTTAAACGAGGGCAATGAGGCTGCGGCAGTGTTCTGTGATTTTTCAAAAGCATTTGATTGTGTAAATTATGGAATATTGCTGCAGAAGCTAAATCGTTATGGTGTTAGAGGTATTGCATATGACTGGTTTTTCTCTTATTTTTCAGACAGGAAACAGATGGTAAGATCGAATGATAGCAGATCCGATGAGCAGATAATGTATCATGGCGTTCCTTAAGGTTCAGTCCTTGTACTCTTCCTTTTCCTCCTCTATCTGAACGACCTTGCTACATCCAGGAGACATTTTACCATCTTTGCCGACGATACTACTGTTCTGTGGCTTGGCGAGAATTTGGATAGTTTAGCGCAGATTATCTCTGAGGATCTGCTTCTTATAAAGGATTGGTGTAATGCAAATTGGCTTTGTTTTAAAGTAATAAAACTAATGTTATTTCATTTAAGTTTATTTTACCGCACCTGAAGATAGATGATTGTCCTACTGAAAACAGAAATTGCACAAAGTTCTTGGGTCTCTATATTGATTCTGAATTAAAGTTTAAGACCATATCCTCATTTTAAATAAGAAAGTTGCTTCTGGATGCTATGTTCTACGTATTGTGCCAAAAGAGCTGGGCATGTCTATGGTCAGATCGACCTATTTTTCTCTTATAGTCCCATTTGAGATATGGTTTTGCTTTTTGGGGTTTTTGTTGTAGACAACTGTTTAATTCAGTGTTTGTACTTCAGAAGAGGGCCATAAGATATCTATGCAAAGTAAAAGCTAGGGACCACTGTAGGTCATTGTTTATAAGGGAAAAAATATTGACCTTACCATCCCTCTTCATACTAGAGACTGTTATATTAGTACATAAAAAAATTTAAAAACTCTATAAATCCAAGTGTCAACAATCCACCTAATGGGAATAACTTGCCATTACCTATTTCGAGGAGTTCATCTACCAAAAACTCTTTAATATATGAAAACTTAAAATTATACAATCACCTACCTGATCAATATAAAAGTATTAGGAATTAAGAAAAATTTAATAAAGTAAAACACATTTTAAGATTAAAGATATATTACAGCTTTATGGTGATATATTGTAGGTACTTTTTGTTTTTTTTCGTTATATTTAATTTTATATCTCTTTAACTTATACTCTTTATATTAATTTTAGCATGTATTGTGCGTGTAGATATTATACATTTATGTTTTTATGTGCTTTAATTCACGTTTTTATATTCTTATTTTATTTTGTTATTGTATTTTATATTCGTTTGTTATTGTATTTTATATTCCTCTATTAATTTAAGCATACGTTGTAAGTATAGATATGATATATACAAATATGTTGTAAGTAGGTTTAGTAGGTTAGGTTAGCAAACCACTGCTTATTTATTTATCATTTATCTCTCTTTATTTTTAGCTTTTGAAACAAACATTTTTTTTCTTTAACAATAAAGCATATTTTGATTGATTGATTGATTAATGAATATACAGACAGCACAAAAAGTCTCCGTACCCGATTTCGAGGACCATATACTTTTTTAGTAAAATAAGTACCCGTGTAACCAAATATACAGTGTATCCACGGATGTACTTAACCATACCTGTAAAAAAAAATATTTTTAATATTTCGAAAAAAGTTATTCTTTACAAAAATTTTTGCTTTGTGTAATATGCTAAAAGCTATTAAAACAGTAGAAAAATTATTAAAAAGTTTTACTTTCTATAGTAAATTGCTTGTTTCCCATGGCTTTTAGTTAAAAAGTAATAACTAAATAATGGTAAACGCAAAATTTATTAGTTAAGTAACAGTTAAGCCCATTAAATATGTTTTATTCTTACGTTATTAAAAATATGAGTTATTTAATATGCTATAAAATAAAATATTAAGGTTTTGTACAATGTGTTACTTTATTGAACAAAATTACTAGTGATAGCCCCGAGAAAAGAATTTTTTCTTTTCATGAAGCTCATCGATTTTAAATAAAAAAAAATAACATCGTAACTTGTCGGGCTAGACAATTTATTTTATAAATAAAATTATCTTCTTTTACCTATCAAGGCGTTAGTATTATTTCTTTATATGAAAAACGGATCTAAAACTAAAAAATACAAAATTTTACTGCAATTGGTATTATACAGGGTGAGTTATAACGAAAATTATGATCACACCAAGAGTGTACCTTTATTTCAAAAATAAAAGACAAAATTGTAAAGGTAAATGTGGTAGAGAATTAAATTTTATGTCCAAATTGAAAATTTTTGGGTTTTTTTAAATTTAGTTTTAGGAAAAGCGGTCCCATTTAGTGTGTAACCAAAAAATACCATCAAATAATAAATTCGCCATAACAATATAAAAATTATAATAAAATTAAAACTTTCAACAAAGTATTATGTTATAAAAGCAGATTACTTGTTGGAACTGTTTCGTGTTTTGTTATAAATGTTACATGATATTATATTTTTTTAATATAAAATACAATAAATCAATAGCAATTTATGTAAAAGGTGGATAAAGTTATACTTTTTTACGAATGGGAAGTATGACAGACAGCACGAGCCGTTAGGCGAGTGCGGCAATCCCATTTGTAAAAAAGACACACATGTATTACATACTATATTTTTTTTCCACTGTATAAAAATTTTCCAAAATACCATTATATACATGTTTTATTGATCTAAACTTACTAATTTTAATTTTTGCAGCACAGCCATTATATTGCAACAAAAATTCTAGCCTTCCATATAACATTTTTTGCCGGCGTTGTACATTTAATTTACTGGCATTGCCAACACTCTTTAATGGCAAGGCATTGGTAAAAAGGTATTAAAAAGAAGCGAAAGTGGGCAATTGGCCGTTATTAGGCCACGTGTTGCAGATAATGTAATTCGTCATTCGTCCACGTGTTGCATTCGTCATTAATAATTTATGATGAAAAAATGCGTTTAGGATGATGGCATCCATCATTAATAACTTATTGGCAAAAAAATGTGTTTAGGATAATGGCATTTATCATTAAATAAGTATTGCAAGTTTTATAAGTTGAATGTCCCAAAAGTTAAATAACATATTTAGAATTTTTTAATCGAAAATAATAAGAAAAGACACTTAATAACACTCAATTTTCAGATCCAAAACATGGGGAAAAATATTTTAAAGGAGTTAAATGTCAAAAAAAAACTATTAAATATATATAATTTTTTTTAATACCACGTCTTTAAAACTTTTAATAAGGCAACTCCCTGATACCATATAATTTTTTAGGTAACTACAAATTTAAAAGGTTTTAAACAAAATGTTTACAGCTCCTAACAGTCTACTTAAATAACCCGCCTTCTTGACTAGCCATCACCAATTAATTACACAACACACACTAATTAGATAATGAATACACTTAATTATGTGAACTAAAAACTCTTTTCTTTAAACTAAAAAGCTAGAAAACCACGTAGAAAACAATTGCACAAAGCGGCCAAACAAAAGCAAGGTTGCCTCATCTGTCAAATTGTCAAATCTTGTATTTCGGCTAAGCGGCAAATTTGAATTTATCACTTTCGGTCGAAATTAACCTAGCCAATTTTACCATCATTTTATTTTTATTCTCTCAAAAATACATAATAAACATTTTGTTTGACTTAATTTTTATTTGCATGATTTGTATCAATAAAATGTTAGGAAAAGGCCATTTCCTTTAAATTATGTAAAGAAACATAAAATAATGTTGTTTAGCCGCCATTATAAATAAAACAGATCAAAATAATTGCTCGAATGTTAGTTAAATACCAATGTTAATAATATGGTTTAAAAAGTATGAATATACGTTGGAAGTTTGCCTTCAAAAATCAAATATTTATTTGCCTGCAACAAAAATGCATGCTTTATTTAATCAGGATTGGTATGCCGCCATTTTTGTATGCTTGCCGGCAATTCGCCAGCATGTAAAATTTATTGGCAATTGAGTGTTTATTTAGGGTTAACTTTTTAATGCGTATTAGATGTTGGCATAATATTGCCACCAATTGCCAATGCTTTACCATCAATGCCAATATGAAAAATGTATATTGCCGGCAAATAGTGTTTGCTGGGCTCCTTATTTTAAAAGAGACAAATATTGTCTTCATAACTATGCATTTATTATTTAATTTTAGAAAATCGTATGTACTTACTTTTTGTAGAAATAATACTAAAACAGTATAAATTCCTTTTTAATTTCTTAGTCATCCAAATTAATTATTTCTATTAATTTTCAAAAATTTCTATGAAATTTATTTGCAAACTATTGCAACAAATTTTAAAATAAGTGACACATGAAATGAAAGAAATAAGGACAAAATCAAAGGTAACTTGACCCTTTGGTTCAGCTGATGGCGCCTTTACTGTTACATTGCATAAATTGATATTTAAGTTTATTGTAGTAGGCATTGAAACAAAAGACTAATAATTTAAAGTTTAAAAAGCTTTGAAGTGTTAAAAAAAGTTACTTTTTTAACACTTTATGTAGTGTACTAGAATGGGGAACTTTAACTTCATGTCAACGATTAAAAAACAGCATTTTTTTGACGATCGTGAAAAAAGGTATATTATTAAATTTGGTCGTGTCCCAATTAAAGAGACGTATTGTGAATAGGTATAGCGGGTTATAATAAAAGCACTAATAGTGGCAAATCACTAAGTATCGCACACTATTATAACACAATGAACCTGCGTGCATACACAACGGGAACGTGAGAAAATCAAATCAAATAAATGCCAGCGTTTTAAATTGAAACACTTGCTAAATGCGAGTTTTTGCATTGACTACAAGAATATACAGGGTATTGTGACGTATGGTTTTAAATATATAGGGGCAACTTTACGTCACTTGGATAAATATACCATATGGAACTATCTTTACAAGACCGGTGGACAAAAAACTATATTTTTTTATTTCACTATAAGACTACGGGAACTATTTAACTTACTTTAATTTAGTACGGGCTTACCCCACACCAGGGGTAGCCCATACGGGCTTAACTCGAACTTTAACTTTTAGTTCTTTTACTATCTCCACTACTATCCCCTTTTTAAAATTGTGTTCTCTTTAAATAATAAATTTGGTAGTGTTTTTTTTCAGTTCTACGCGATCCACCTTGTTTAATGTTTTTATTATTGTAAGAGTTACCTAGAAAATTGTTTAATTTATAGTTTTAAAAACATGAGTCTATCTGTATTTAGCAAAATTTTTATTTTTAAGTTACCTATTTAAAATACATACTTATGTAAACTTCGCGAAATGTATATATTTTTTAAATTCTCAAAATGTATACTTTTTTTATACTAGGTGCTCACAGTATTACAGAATGTTGTTAAACAGATTCAAGAGCAGATTCTACTACTAAAAATATAAACAATTTGATATGCACATGGGTCCGCAAATTTCTTTTTCTTTAAATACAGTTTGTTCAACTTGTAAAGATTTTTTAAATCATAAATATCCGTAATCTAATTCTGTTTTAACTTAACAATAATATTTATGGCATTAAGAAGGTTATTTAGCATAGGCTTAAATTTACAAGTTTGTTTTATCTAATGTTTTACATCCTTTTCGTTTCACAGAAATCACCTTTAAGGATTTTTAAATTTATATTTACGTATTTTTGTTACCATTTTAAAAAATAAAATTTAATTGGAAATATAGGGGAGAGCGGGGAGGGTCTGGACCTTTTTGATAAATACTATTTTTCGTCTACATTATAAAATACTTAACATGTTTTTTTGTGTATAAGTATCGCTTAGTAATATATCTTAACAGTTAATAAATGCCAAATATGTTTTATGAAATATGATTGGTATTTAAACAAGAAAAATGACTACATGTCATGTGTCCAGATCCACCTCATATACGGGGAGGATCTGGACATATAAACATCAAATTTTAACACAATATTAAAGAGTTATCTATTTTTAAAAATCAACAAAAATGTAAGGGTTGAATTTGGGCCAGCCATTTTATTGATATTTCATGATTTTGGGTACTTCATATTATTTTTTATTGCATACTCAAATACAATATATATTAGAACAGTAAAATATTCTGCTAACTGGTTTTCTGTTTCTGTGAAAAATTTAATTTAAAGTTACATTAATTATTAATCCCTTCAAGCTTTGCTTATTTACACAGGTGCCTAAAGCTGACTTTGTGATACTGTGCTTTTAGGGACTTTTTGATAGCTTAGCTTATTATCAATAACATCGATGACAGCTTGCTTTACAGGTTCAGAATAAAAGTTCAGTTTGTTTTTTTTTGTACATTTGGGGCATTTTCATTAAGGAAAAAAAAGAAGAGAAAGGATAGCTTAAAAATTAATTATGGATTATGGACATATAAGTAGGGGTTGAACGACTGTCCATACCCTTCCCCATGGTAAAATTTGACAGAATGGCGATTTTATAGGTACGTTAAAATACTGTTAATGATAAACCTTAAATAAGTATTTTTAAAAATCTAAATGTACACACATGACAAAATAATAGGGTATTATAACAAAAAAATTGCAAGTCATTCTCTGGCAAAATACTACTTCGAAATTACAAAAACGTATTTTTAGAATTTACCTTGACTATAACGTACCATCGCTGTTGAATTAACTATGAACACCAAAAGCACGTTCTTCCTGACTACCGGACAACGCGCCAAGAATATATAAATAGATTTGGCGCTAAATTTGACTGTGTTCATATGCTCCCAGTGTCCAAACCTCCCCGTTCTCCCTATCAATAAAGAAAATTTTGTCAAAATTTAAAAATTAATTTTAGGATTATTCTTTACACAGAACAAAAATATAAAAAAAAATTAAAAATCTTTAGAGTAAAGGAATTGATTTAAGACAGAAAGCAAAGTAAAACAATAATTTAAAGTAAACTTTTAAATTTTAGCCTAATTGAAACCACAAGAAGTATAAATGTAGTTTAATGCTTTTAAATGACTTAAATGTATTTA
Source organism: Listronotus bonariensis (assembly GCA_014170235.1). NCBI lineage: Eukaryota > Metazoa > Arthropoda > Insecta > Coleoptera > Curculionidae > Listronotus > Listronotus bonariensis. Next base: position 50,932 of record JACEGR010003781.1, on the reverse strand, counting down.
AATGCTTTTAAAATAATAAACATTTAATAATTTTATAAAAATAAACTGCATTAGGGTAAATAAAAGAGTAAGTTGTTTTATTTTTGATTTTTAAGCAAAATTCCTTTTTAAACTTGATCATACCTCTTAATTCTAAACAAGTTTTTAAGTAATATTTTGTTCTAAGTTTTAAAATAAAGGTGGTTTTCTCATAGGCTAAATTTGTAAATTTGCATCTACCCTCGTATACGCTAGGATGGATCTATTAAAAGTTTTATCAGTGTTTTGTAAGTTTGGGCATATGCAGAGATTTTTTCCAGGAACAATTTTTTCGGAGAAATAGGAAATACAAAGTTATCCATATGATTCAACAATTATGGCAGTCATTGTAGACCCAACTGACGTATGATCCACCATATACAATACAGCTGACGACTGTTTTTTTAATCAAAAATTATCTAAATAGCTGTCTTATACTTTTTAACAGGCTATGAAAATAGTTAAAGTCACTTCTTTACCGACTTTCATGTGCTGCCATCTCTAACTCCACCGCTACTTCGGTAGCTGACGCTCGCAGCTCGCAAATATGAGGGAAAAACTGTAATCTATAGAAGTTTCACTCGGTATAAAATGATTTTTCAAATCTAGCGCTACCTCCCCTACTATATCTTGGAAACGAAAAATTTGCGGATCCATGTTTGTATAATTTTTTTCTTATATTAACTAATGTGGAACCTGCCCTTAAATTTTCATTCATTCTGTTACATCCTCTATAATACAAGAAGGTTCAAATATGACCTAAAAGTTTATTTACCAAACCAAAAAGGTCAACGAAAAGGCGCGGTTTTTAGGTCAAATTTCAAACGGTTATAGGTCTGGAACACCTGGGCCGATGTTTAAAAATAGTTGAGTTATGTAGACAATTAAAAGACCTTTTAAAACGAGGTGCTACATGCCCCTCTTTCCATTAAAAAAAAAGTTGCTAGTGCCCCTTTAGCACGTGTTTACGTTTCCAAAATTATTTTTATGACAAAAGGTTGTTTAAGGGACACTCTTATCTCTCGGGAGGACTTTTAATATCCTCACTGTTTAAATACGTTAAATATAAGTAAGATAACGATAATAATTTTATTATTGCGAAAATGTTTTAAAAGCGGTCAATATAAGAAGACAGGAGGATGCGGAAAACTGACTTATTCAATTTAATTTTGATTCGTCATGATCGTTTCTTAGGTCGACATAAACGGCATCAAAATTTTTCATATTGCAAAAAATAAATTAAACTTGCTGTTGGTGAAAGAGCAGCTTTAAGCTTATACATAGTAGGGGAGCCCAAGAGGTGGATTGCGGGATTTACTACAGTGCGGTAGATTAATATACCGCAGGATACCTTGTACCCTGTTAAGTACTTTTACCAAATATGAGCCTCGTATACCGGGCCGATCGTAAAAACAAGATCAAGATAGGGTAAGTTAATTACATGCTTAACAGTGTATATTCCACTAATCTGACAATTCGAGAGTGACTTAAAAAAGCGGAGGGCCACAAATTTGTAAAAAAAAAATGTAGGTTTGACATGCTTGGGCGTGCTTTTTTATTTTTTTAAGAAAATAATTTAAGAATAACGAAAAATATGTAATCCGATACGATGCGAACGATTTTCACAAGTCAATAAAATAACAGTATTTTTTGACATTTTTAAAAATCTACAACCGCTTCCCCCACCGATGAAAAAAGTATACATTATATAACATTTGTCTCTTATTATCTAAGCTTTGCAACCCAATGAGTCTCTATGACACTTGATAAAATCCCCATTTAGCATCGTGGGCTCCCCTACCATAACCTAAAAAGTAGTTTAATAATTAAGTAGAAAGTAGGTGAAAATATAAACTTGCGTTTTAGCTTTTAAATAGCTAATAGTACAAGATCCAAATAGGAGGCAAGCTGCACCAATCTGTTTACCGGGTAAAACCTCTTTTATATTAAACAAAGTAATAGACCTCAGAGAACTGTCAGACTGAAGATCGCGCGAGCGACAAGCAAGCGATTTTTGCATGACGAGTTTCTCGGTAGAGTTACTATGTCCGCATGCATTTGAATATATGCGTTTGAATTAATAGTCTAAGATTCGGCATTAAGAGCGAACATCACGGTGAGGTGAACTTGAAATCCAAAAAACCACGTTTTTACAACGAAGGCACGTTTTGGCAACAGCGTATAATTCAACTAGCAATCGTGCCTGCTCGAGTAATTTCGTAATGTTTGGTGGCGTTTAACCCTGAACGAGAGTGTCCAAAACAATTTTATTTTTACAACTTATAATAATTCGCGCCAGTTAAGCTGGTTGGCGCGCTATCCGGCCGAGCGCATAAAAAAAATAACTTGTCTTTACTATCACTATATATAGTATAAAATAAACTCTCTTTTCCTGTCTGTTTGTATGTATGTATGCTAGCAATCTTTAAAAGTGTTTAACGGATTTTTGATGCGGTTTTTAAATGGATAGAGTGATTCAAGAGAAAGTCTCTATATGTATAATAGTACAAAAAAACATATACACAGAGTGTTTAAAAAAATAGTTTTTATTTAAAATTTGATATTGACGTTACTATTCTCAACTAATTTTGATGCGGTCTTTTTTTAATAGATGATTAATTCAGAGGAAATTTTATATGCATAATATCAAAAAAAAATATATACAGAGTAGTTTAAAAAATAGTTTACATTTTAAAATTCTGAGATTTTCAACGGATGTTAATACGGATTTTTTTTTATAGATAAAGTGATTTAAGAAAAAGGTTTATTTGTATAATAACTACCCTAAAAATGTATACAGTGTGTTTATAAAATAGTTTTCTACTTTAAAATCCGATATTACTCAACGGATTTGATACGTTTTTTTAATAGATAGAGTGATTAAGAGAAAGTTTATATGTATAATACTATCCAAAAAGACATATACACGAGTGTTTAAAAATAAGTTTATATTTAAAAATTCGATATTGACCTTACTATTCTCAACAGATCCTTGATGTTGTTTTTTCTATAGATAGAGTGATTCAAGAGAAAGGTTTATATATATAATAATAATATCTCAAAAAACATATACAGAGTGTTTAAAAATTAGTTTACCCATTTAAACCGATATTACTCAACGGATTTCGATGTGTTTTTTTTAATTGAGATAGAGTGATTTAAAAGAAAGGTTTATATGTGTATAATACTATCCAAAAACACATGTACAGAGTGTTTAAAAAAATAGTTTATATTTAAAATTCGATATTGACCTTATTTATTCTCAACAGATCTTGATGCGGCTTTTTTCTATAGAGGTAGGATTCAAGAAAAGGCTTTTATGTATAATAATATCTAAAGAAACATATACAGAGGTGTTTGTAAAAATAGTTTACATTTTAAATCGATATTGTTGTTACTATGCGCAATTAAAAATGTGTTTATAGGAATTGTCTACAGCTAGCTATGGTTTATAATAAAATATAAAATTGCCATACAGGGTGGTAGTCAAAAAGATGTTAAATTAGAAACCCTAAAACTAAAATACATTTTAACTACGCTATTATACCATCTAGAATTACAAAATTGCTTAAATTGTAAGATTTATAAATAGGTATATAATAAAATAAAAAAAAATATATGATACAAAGTATCAATTTTATTAGGTTTCTTCACCATTCAATGGATTTTTGATGCGTTTTTTTTTATTAATGAAGTGATTTAAGATGACGGTTTAGTTAATATGTATACAGTGCATTTCTTTAATGCCTCCCTTTATTTTTTTGACTCGAATTAATTTTAAAAATTAAACTTTAAAATATAAAATTGATGCATAAATACTATATTTAGAGTGAAATTTACAGATGAACATTTTAGCATGGTGATGCTGACGTTACTTGGGAAAGGTTAAATGGAAAGAGGGATCTTGTGGCACATTATTTTAAATCTCCTAATGAGTACTTTATATTCCCAAAATATAAAGTCAATATCTTTTCGCTAATACAAAATGGCAAAACATTAATCTATAGGACTCTCAGTGATCCTTATTTCATTTTCCTGGTAGTGCCCAGGATCTATAATTCGGGCAACAAACATTTAAAATAAAATATCAATTTTTCTTTCCATGTTTTTTTTTCCAAAAATCATTATCTCTCCAAATCTAAAATATTCTAAACCAGTTTATTTTAACTCAATTTAAAATCACCGTATCGTAGTCCTACCTTTTCGACAAGCATGTCTCTTGGGGTGTCTCAGACAATAAACACAACAATAATCTCTGTGTAATGTAACGTGCCCCCTTGAATTTGATAGTAATAATCATGTTTTAACTTTAATGCCATTTTACCATTCTTCAATCTAATCGTGGCAAATTTGATTATCTTATTTATGTGTCAGCTTCAGTTGGAGTAAGATTTGAAGGCCTCAGATGGACATTTTACTTCGAAGACCTCGACTCCCTACTAAACCATCTGGACTGCAGCAGCGGCGCGCGGAGCTCTTATCGATCAAAGGCCACAATTTTGAACTTTAATGTTAAATTCTGCTTCAAATTCTTTAATTGCGAAAGGTCCTCTCATGGCTATATCGAGCTGTGCTCATTTCTCAAATCAGAACAAAGCAGCTGCTTAACTTTGTTTTTTACAATTAGTTTTAGGTAGCATGCTTTACAAATGGATCCAAAGTTAGATGCGGTTAATCGTAACCTTCTTTCTGGCTCCACAGGCTGGGATTTTCCACTCCTGTCCCTCTTAGTGTTTAGCCCGATGATGCTCGTATTTCCTCCCTCCACTTTTTCGAGATCCCCTTGCACAGATTACAGATTTTGGTGGCCTCCTCCCTGACTATCACCCAGAATGACTCGTTGAATTACTGATCAGTTCTCTGTTCTTGGGGACTTTGGCTCTCGCTTCCTGCCACAAAGATAAGTGTGCCATTTGGCAAAATTAAAGTGCTATACCTACGCACTTCAGTTATCTGCTTGGCTAGCTCGTTACCAATGAACCAAGGTCTGTTTTCTTTTTTCCTTTGGCGATTTTTTTCTTCCCATAATAAGCCGTTTTCTTTACCGGGGCCTTTATATTTTCCCATTGAGGATGCACCTGAACTACCATTCTCACGTAATGTATTTACACAAAACACAGGATTTTTTTAAGCAATGTTTCTAAAAACAAAACACCTTAAAAGTATTGCTTGATACAGCGCAGAGCCAAAAAAGCCCCGTGCATGTTTACAGGGTCCCGTCACGACGAGTTGAGTCGACAGGAGAATATAGAAGAAACGCCACAGGAGTTATTTTCTGAAAAGATTGCCCGGTGAGGGGTAGAACTGAAAGAGCTCTCTCTCAAGCCAAGCTATTCAATCTCTCAGACAGCTTCCAGAGTTCCATGCCGGAAGAGAACACTCAACTCCTGTCATTTTGAAGTGAGACATGTCCTATTTTTATTAAAATTTTGTGAGATCCATGCATTCAGAATTTAATACAACCTCTGTTATCAAGCACATCAATCACATCTGAATCGGCCATTTGCAGCACTCTCAGTTTTTTCTGAAACATTTGACAGATGCAACCACTTGAGACAAAAATAAATTCCATTTCTTGAAAATTCGAACAAGATAGGCTAACTATTTTCTGACTTTGGACAAATAAGATCCAGATCATTCACAACATCAATCACATGAAAATTGTCAAAAGAAATATACAAGCCTGCCCAAAAAAGTGACACCGTGTTCTGATATTTTGCAAACCTCAAAGCCTCATTTTAAATGTCAACCTTATTTTTTTCTTCACCTAAAATGGATTTTACGCTACAAAGAAGGGCACTTTATGGTTACGGCCTATATTCAAAATGAACGGTTTTGCGCATTAAAGTGGAAAAAACGAAATATTTCCCATCTTTATTAAAGGACAACTCAAAAATGTCGAGTTGGCTTTGGCATGAACGAATCAACAAAAAAACAGAAGCTATCGAGTTAATTAGGCACGCTACTAAAACCAACAAGTTTTCATACCACCTTTATACGCAAACCGTTCACTTTAAACATGGGTTGTGATCGATGAGTGCCCTTCTTTTATGGCGTAGAATCCATTGGTGAAGAGAAAAAAAAATACAGGCTGACATTTAAAAAAATTCAGTTTTTGAAGTTTTCAAAGAATATCGTAGAATACTAGTGTAGAATTTCTTGGCGCCTTGCCTATATCTGTTTTCCTTTTGACAATTTTCATCGTGCAGGTGTACGGGTGCGGATCCTATTCGATTCCAAAGTCAGGAAAAATAGTTAGCACTCTGATTCTGGTGTCAGCCAAGATTAATTGAGCCAGAAATGTTATATTTCATCTCAAGTTTGCATCTGTCAGATGATTTCGAAGAAACTGAAATTGCTGCAAAGATGTGCTAGACCACAGGTGTATGATTGTTTTGATGCACAGTTGTGCATTAAGAATTGTGAACGAGAAGATCTCAAAATCAATGACAAAAATGGGATCATTCTATCAAATTAATTCAGTCAGGGTTGATCATCCACCTCCGCCGGTATGACCTGGGAAGCCGCCGAGAGTTGAAAAGGCCTCGTTTTTTGTTAAAGAGGTTCTCTCCGTATACCGCTTCTATATGATTTACAAGAAAAATAATTACTAGGCGTTTCACTTTTATACTTGTCGACCTCAACCCGGCTGTTGACCGGACCCCTGTCGTATCATCCTCAGATACTAAATTTTCGTGGCTCAACGTGCGACGCCTGCCACAAAATCTATAATTTCAAAACGAGAAAAGATAGAAAGCTGAAACTTTTCTTGGTGGAAAATTGGCCACTTAATGGGATAACTGGCTGCAGAATGTTCAAAGCAATTGGAGCACGTTGAGTACAGGGTTTGGCAAAAATGTAACTCTTTTAAAAATCGTTTGAAAGTAGGCATGTCAATTATCTGTCCAGGGTTTCATTTTTATCGAAACTGAAATCTTTGTAGACAAGTCTCAAATGGTCCCGTTCAGAACCCGATGCGAGAGTTTAATCGGATGGCAGGTGTCAGGATAGCTACGATTGATTGTGAGAAACGATCAGACCAATTCTCAGGCTTGACAGCTGAGAACAGGTTTACGTCATTCGTCATGGATTCATCCGGGAGCGTAGAGAAGGTGCTTCTTTTTGAAATCAAAACACTTTGAATGAGTTCTCTTGTATTGTAAAATTGTTTTATTTTCTCGAGAAATTCTTAAATGAAATAAAAAAATTGACAAAAATTTTAAAATTTTTGCATGTTTTTATTTTTTTTTTTTTCTTAGAATTTTGACCTTAGAATCCCAAAAACAACGTAATGTCAATTTTGGTCTTACACCTAGGACCCGATCAAAAGCAAAGATACATATACGCAATCGTCATCGACCTTTGGCACGTCAGGTTTTATAAAGCTCTTAAAAATTTTCATTTTTTTTTTGTTAAAAATGGGGGACAATTTTACATTTTTATTTTTTCTGCAGTAAGTACTAAAGATAAAATTTTAAAATAATTTAGTCAGCATAATGCTTCATATTGCTCCTGAAAACATATTAAAATTTTAAGTCGCGTCAGGTTTTGAAATTTGTTTTAAAGATATGGAATTCTTGAATTTTACTAAAAAAGCGCTAGATTTTGAACTGAATGTTTGTTCAAGCTTTAGCTATTTAAAATTTTTAAAAAACTTTGTTGCGTCCACTCATGGATTGTTTAACACTGTTTCGCTGGTAAAAAGCTGTTGTTTATCACTTTCTCTACGATAACCTGGAAATCGGTAAAAATTGAATAAAAAAATGACCCAAATTTTGCCCAAAAACCACGCAGAATTTGTTGCTTGATTTCGTCAAGGCGGTTGTTTGATCTCGATTTTCTTGGTCACAAGAAGAAAATACAAAAGACTAAAATGTTGTATTGCCTAATTATATAAAAAAATATAAAAACGTCAAAAAAGTCAGTTGCGTGCTTTTTTTGCTCAATAATATCAGTGCGGTACCTGACCGAGACGCCACTGGACCCAATAGTCACAACAATTTGGTTAGAAATAAATAAGCGCCTTACTACTTTAAATCAAATGTACTAAATTTTATCCGAAATCGCCTCAAGCATATTAAAAATATTTGGAAAAACTATTTTTTTTCCTTAATTTTAACTCCCTGTATCTCAGTAAAAAGCAACTCCGGACATATGTTTATAAGAACTTTTTTCCAGAAAATAACATAAGAAATTACACCATGAAGTTTGATCCCAGACTTCTAAAAGCACCCTGTATACATATGTATGATGAAAAAGCAGTTATATCGTTTCTTTTTTTTGTTTTTTCAGTACGCAGATATAAAAAAAAGTATTTTTTCTTATCTTATCAGAATGCAAATATTCCGAAAACCCTAATTCGAGGAAAAACTGTTGCCTAATAAGATTATGCATGGTAGAATGAATCCTAAAAGAAAGTAAAAATACAATGACTCAACCTAGAATAATATTATAAACCAGTAACCACAAAATCAGAATAGTAATTATTTTTACTAATACATATTATATTTAATTTATGCAGAGGCTTTTTCAGTGATTTAATGCTTGGAGGGGGTATGTCCTGAGTAGTTGGAGAAAACCTTCGTCAATTAAATCTGGATCCAATTATAAATATTTTAACCACGAATTGGCCTAATGAAAGTGTCTTACGAAAACATGTGTAATTGGAAAAATTAATAAATCACAAACATAAGTTCATAGTCGGAAAAATCCTAATTTGCAAAAAATTATCCAAACTCTATCCCTTTCCGCAGCTAGAAACATACTAGCAGTGGTCACTAAGCGGGCCGAGCGCGACGCTGTGCAGGCTGCACTTGCCGTCTCGCGAAGTTATGCGTAGTGGGGGTTGAAACATTGTTGACACATGTACAAATTTAAGATGAGCCTACTGATTTATTTCCAAATTTTTTGCATTTTTATTTTTCTGATTATAAATGTTTCCTAGTGAAAATGGAAATTTCATTCTTTCGCTATTCTTAATAAAATTAGTTATGGTCCAGGCCGCCTGAGTTCTCTTTCATTTTTTCCTTTTTGAAAAAAATAAAAAAACAAAAAAAATCAAAAATGAAAAAAGTGCTTCCAGAGCGGCCTACACAATAATATTCCAAAAACGCTCAGTAAAGACCGAATTTAAAAATCTTTAAAATAGTCAAGCTACTTAGGAAAAACGTTTTACTGGGGTGACTATTCCTCTTAAGAAAATATACCCTCATCTGTTAATTAAATGAAATAATGTTTTCTAGGCAGACTTTAATGTAGTGAATGCAAGTGAACAACATCTGCCAGCATAGGTCTGCTACAATTACATAATAACTAATTAATTAATAGTTAAATTATTTATAATTGTTACCTTTACATGTTAATTGCATAAACCAATGATCAGCGGTAAAATAGCCTAGTTGGTTAGGTAGCAGCATTTAGCAGTGCATGCCTTGTCGACACTCTGGGTTTGTATCCCGCACTGGGTAACATTTTTATATTCTATTTTTTATTCTCTTGTCTATTAGCAAAATTATGTTTACCATATTTAATTGAATAAAATCGGGCTGCTACCTAACCAACTAAGCTATTTTCACCGCTGATCATTGGTTTAGGCAATTAACATGTAAAGGTAACAATTATAGATAAGTTAACTATTAATTAATTAATTATTATTAATTGTAGCAGACCTATGCTGGCAGATGTTGTTTACATGCATTCACTACATTAAAATCTGCCTAGGAAATATTATTTTATTTTATTAACAGATGAGGGTATATTTTCTTAATGCCGGATCTTAGACCATAAGCGCGTTGTCGCGCTGTTTGCTCGTTAGCTAACCCTCTTCGGTCCACTTATATTTTCAGCAAAAGTCGCCTCTCTCGACCCACAGTAATGGCCGCTTCTTGGGGTATTGCCACAGGGTTGCCTAAAAAATTATGGTAAAGGATATACAGCGTGTCTACTTAAGCTCGCGACCATATGGAAAACTTTTTTATTATTGACTTTACGAAAAAAGTTATTCGTTTTAAAAAGTTCTGCATGGTCTAAAACCCAATATGCAATTATCAGATATTAAATATTTGCAGTGGTATACAAGGTATGTTGAAAAATGTGAATTTTTGTACTAGTAGAAGTACCTTTATTTTTAACAATATTAATTTTTTTATAAGAAAAAGTTATTTAGAATTAAAAACTACTTACAAATATTTAATTGTAACAAGTTCTGTATATTTGCAAGTCATTTTTTAATAAAAATAATAAAAATCGATATTGTTAAAAACAAAGCGTACTTTTCCCTTGAGCATAAATCGATACACGCGGAGGCTGCAACAAATCGGTACACACGGAGCTGCAGCTATCCACTTGTCGGTGAAAAGGGGTTAATTTTACCCCAAGGTTGTCGATTTTAAATGCTCCCGTGATCTTTTCTTACGTATGGCAGAGCAAAAAATAGGTCTTGTACCTTTCCCTCTCGCGATCCCTTACTTTATTTTTTTATAAGGCCACCGTAAAGTGCACTCCTTCAAATAAAAAAGAATTTTTAAAATCGGTCCACAAACACCAGAGTAATCGCGTACCATACACACAAAAGTAAACATACTCGGCGAATTGTAAACCTCCTCCTTTGGTCGGTAAAAAGTGTAAATTTTACCCCAAGGTTGTCAATTTTAAATGCTCCCTGATCTCTTTCTTTTTTTTTTCTTTATAATCCGGGTTACGTTCATAAATCATTACAAAGTACAGCATGTCTTACATTTCTGTTCAGAGGTCGTTCCTAAATGTATTATTTTATTACACTGCTTTTCGTCTTACAGCGTTCAAACATAGTCTGGAAATGTAACTCTGTATTACATTCTTTACCGTGCTCACAAGCGCGGTAACAATTTACCGATTTTGCGCATTTCATATTTGTCTCTTAAAAGAATTGGAAACAAACGATTTTTTTTTATTTTTAGATTCAAGAGGTTTTAAAAAGAAACATAAAATATTTTGCTGATGCTACTATGGTTGTTCATTTTTAGGCTCTTTTATTTAGCTACTAACTTTTCTGCAAACCACAAAATACCTGCAAACTTTTTCAAATTCAAAATAAGAATATCTTTATACAAACACAAACATACAGGTTTTTTTAAAATGTGCATTATTAAGTATTGACTTGTTTATAAATTTATTTATAGTATATTAAAATTGTAATTTATATTGGTTTATAAATAAATAAATCAACATTTTTAATTATTTTCCGTTACATGCCAGGTTACAAGGGACATTTACATTTCATTTCCTGAGTAGCGTTCAAAAATTGCTTTTACAATGTAATACATTTCAAATGTCATTTTGATCCAATTACAGAGTACAAGGATTACTTTACATTTTATTTATGAACGCACCCCGGACATATGCCTATTTATATGAGCATATGCCGACTCAGAGTCAGCTCAGCTCAGCAGAGCAGAAAAAATAAGTCTAGTACCTTTCTTTCTCGCGATCCTGAATTTGTTTTTCTATGCGACCAACGCAGAAGTGCACCCTTTCAAATAAAAAAATATTTTTAAAATCGGCCTACAAACGCCAGAGTAATTCCGCGTAACATACACACAAAAAAACATACGCGGTGAAATTAAGAACCTCCTCGTTTTTGAAGTCGGTTAAAAATCAAATGAAATAACAGTAATGGTGGTTGCGCATGTCTCTAACTAAAAATTTCTTCAAAATCAGAGGATTATTTTAACAGTTGGAAACTAGTTCACAACGAAAAAATGGACGTCTGCGAACAGGGATTTTTGATCAGCAGTTTGGGATTTCCTCTCTATGAACGCTTTTAATCAAATGCGCTTGCGTCTGACGGTTTTTGATAGTTTCTGACTGCTCTACGAACAAACCTAATAACATTATGTAAAGTCTACTGTCTAAGGAGCGGTTTCCTCTCGCGGATGATAATTCAGCATTGTGATTGGCGGTAAAAGCATTTTAAATTTGCACTAACCAATCACAACGCTGAATTATCATCCGCGAGCGAAAAACCGCTTTTATGGACAGCCGGCTTAACTCCTTGTAAGTAATTTTTAGTTATTTTTTTAAAACATTACGCCTTTTAATTATCATAATGAGCTAGTCGGGTAATGCAATAATATTATAAAGAAGAAACAAAAAGATATTAAAAAATCTTTATTGAAAATAATTTATTATTAAATTATTTGGACATGAAATAACTATTTTTATTTAGGTTACACAACCTAAATAAAATTAATTGTTTTACTTCTAAGAAATTTAAATTATTTTAATTGAATAAATAATATTTTTGTTTTTTATGACTATTTTTTAATTTTAACATAAACTCTTAGACGTACAATTTTTCAAAATTTTGACTTAGATCATTTAACTAAATTATTTACAGTCATTTGGTAATAATATATATTTTATAAATTATTTCTCACAATCGTTTTTTATCCTACTTTCTTTTAAAAGTTACTCTGCAGCTAAAAATATGTTGTTTCAAGTCATGACAATTCATAAAATTCATTGCATTAACAATGAATAAACAAAAATCACTAACTTATTCTCTTGTACGCCAATAAATCTTGATTTTTATCGATGTAATCAGATCGAGATCGACACGACGAAATCGATATTAAATGTCAAAAGTAATTAGAGTTGGTCGATATTGTTTAGTGGGTAATGTTTAGTCATAATTTGTTCCGTAAGCTTAAGAAATATTACGAGGTACCCTGCAAAGGTAGGTATTACTATTAAGGGGAAAGTATAGTATATTACATTACAAGTGTGGAAAATAACTAATTTCACAAGTGCGACAAACCCACGAGTACTGTACACTATTTTTTCCTACAACCACAAATTATTCACCAAAAAAACATAAAATTTGTCTTAAAAAATAAAAAACAATTGAGAACTTTGCAACACTAGGGTGATTTTTACTTTGTAACACTAGTGTGATATGTACTTTTCCTCACTGCTATATTCTAGTGTTTTGACCATATTTTTACATCGAAAATTACCCACCTAGAAGCATTATATATAACTTTTATCATTTTGGAATTCCTCACTGCTATATTCTAGTGTTTTGACCATATTGTTACATCGAAAATTACCCACCTAGAAGCATTATATATAACTTTTATCATTTTGGAATTTAAAAAGGCCCTCACTTAATAAAATTGTATGGTTTGGTTAGGTAATAACGGTAATAGTTTAATACGGTTTTCTGGTATGTTAAGGGTTTTTTAAAAATTATTGATACTTAAATATTTTAGACACTCTTTAAAATAAAACGTAAGTGGCGCATATCCAAAATATTGCGTTTTTGAAAAAATATCTGTAAACAAACTTACGGGACCGGGGAGTGAAAAGGGGTGCTGGGTGGGGTAAAATTGGTAAAACAAGTTAATGAAACTGAACATCACATGTAAAATTAAGTAAAAATTACATTTTTTTCTCATATTTTTAAAAAAAATATAAATAATATGAAAAATTGTAAATGCATAACGAGAAGTCCTAAAAGTAAGAAAAAACGACTACTAAACGTCAGTTATACCATGCAAAATATGGAAAGCATTTGGCAATGTCGGAAGGGTCTGATTCTATTTATGAATGGATAAAAGAAAGTGGATTCATTAAGTGTTTATTTGCCTCAGGTTTAATTAAGGGATTAAAAAAGATTTAACTAGTTGTTTGAGTACACGAATACAGAGAGAAAGGAATTTGATCTATAGGAGTTTTTTTCTCTGGCGCTTTAGGTCGAACGGTCAAGCGGCAAGGCTGCCTCTATAAAGTGCGTGCTCAAAGGTAAGAGGGAGATTTTTAATTTGATCTACTTACCTGACAACACTGTGCCACTTAGCGAGCAGTCAGTGAAAGTTGTTTTTGTAGTTATGTCTATTTTTGTTTATGTTTTTATTTTTTCGGAAATTTTATTATTACTCCTTTTAATATTAGAAGACAGCTTATACTGTGTAGTAACTTAACGTTAATAAGATGATTTTCGCATTTGGGTTCTACTGTTTAAGGTAAGTAAAAAGTTTTGTTTACTGTCACTACAATAAATATGTCACTTGCAAAACCAATAGCAGTCTTTAGAATGACATCATAATATATATCACATGAGTGTTGTATAAAGTACTTTGCAACACTAGTGCTGTAAAGTACTTTGCAACACTAGTGTGATATAACGCATTTTCTATGCATGAAACCAGTGTGCTATTTTCACAAGTGGTCGTAGGAGAAAGTTTTTAAATTTTAAAAATCTTTTTACATTTTTTTAAATACGTTTTTTAAATTAATAACATTTTAAGAATACTGTGTAAAAATGTGAGATTAATTAAAACAAAATTAACGAAGTTATGGAGGTTTAACAAACAACCTTATCTAAGACTCTTATGTACAGGGTGTTTTATTTTCGATGGTTTTACGGAGTATCTCAAAAACTAAGAAATATCAGAAATCTAATATAGGACTCTCGATCTCTTTTTTTAAAAAAACAACTGTAGTAAAAGCAGTTTATGGCTATTGCGATCCATCTCGGAGCTATAGGGTGATTTTTAGTTTGTGCCAATTTTACAACTTTCTTTAACTCGTTTGCTATTAAAGTTATAAAAAAACTTTAAATAGGTTAATTGTGTAGTTTTTTCGTAAAATATGGTGGTGTAATTATTTTTTTTTAACTTTGACAGTTTTTAAGAAATTTACCCAACCTATGTTTTTCTTATGGAATGTATATTTTTATTTATAGTTATTAAACTCGCTTTAAGCTTTCAAAAATATATACCATTATGTATTTTTATTTCAAATTTTGCTGAAAATTAGCATTTGTCATAAATTTGGCGGTTTTTTTTTATATAGAAGGCCATGTCAGAAAATAACAAAACATCATTTTTCAATTTCTTTTTTTCTAGTTTAACTTCTCTAACTATATTTTATTAAAAATCAACTTTTATTTTTTCAACCTATTTTTATTAACTTACTGAAGCTTTAAAAAATAAATATGTATTTTTGTTTAAATAATCTGACGACTTGCTTTTTATTAATAATAAATAGCATAACAATAATAGATTAGTTCAAAAAATATAAGTAGTATAGAAAAGGACTATTACATAAAAAATATTAATAACTAAATGCAAATAAAATAAATATACCCATTACAAAACACTTCAATTTAAACATTTATTGTAATTTTTGTTTTTTGATATTTTAAATATGCTATTTCTAAAACATATTCATTTAATTTTCGTTTAGTAAATATACCTTTTTTTCGGTAATAGTGCTTTTCTAAAATGAAGTCATATTTTTTAAGCTAAAAATAACTTGAAAATATTAAAGTTAATTTTTAATAGGATATCAAGGTAGGGTAGCTAAATATTTAAAAATATATATATTAAAAATTTAAATGTTTTGTCATTTTCTCTCATGGCCTTCTATGAAAAAAGCCCAATTTAACAAAAATGATAATTTTTGGCAAAATTTGAAAAAAATACTCAATAATATATATTTTTAAAAATCTCAAAAAAACATAAGTTAGGTAATTTTCTCAAAAACTAAAATTTTGTATTTCTTAGTTTAGGACCATGCAACCAGTTTTTCCAAAATGTCAATTTAAAATTTAAAAATGTTTTGTTAATTTGTCCTTTTGTAACATCTATCCTGAGATACACTGTATATTAAATTTATCCTTACATACCCCTCAGCTCTTTTATTGGTTTTTACTCTTAAAAAATAAATAAAAAAATAATTAAATATGAATTTATTAAAAACAGGGTTTACTATTTTAAGACCCCTGTAAAAGAATTCCAAATAAAGCCTAATTTATTATGCCTATTTTTCTTATCTTTCGATCTTTATTTCCACAATTACTGAAATGCGTTATGCAATCAGGCGTTCTAAATGTTTGAGATTTTATGCATAATCATATATTTCATCTCCTAAAGGTACCCACACACTCTTGAAATTATCATTAGACTTACCAATTTTATTGTAATAAAGAATCCCTAATTTTAATTGGAGTTAGGTAAATAGCTCAAGCCAAGGCAGTATCGAAGATTTTCAATGTATCTTATATATATATATATATATATATATATATATATATATATATATATATATATATATATATATATAGTATATATATATAAACTTTGTAAAATTTAAAACCTTACAATAAAATTTAATTAAATTCATTAAAAAAATAGAAGTAGACAAATCGCTAAGAATAGTTTCTCTCATCGGGCTTCGTGCCCTTGCAAGTTTTTAGCCGAATATTTTTAAAAATTCGGTTTTTCTAGTTGACACGATTTATATAAGTGACTCTTAACAAAATACTTATAAAAACCCTTAACATTTTTTTCAACTTCTCATTTATTTATTACAAATTCCATGCACCAAAATAAAAAAATATAATTGCAATGGGGCAACCAACCAATAAAATTGAGAAACAAAGATATATGTGCCATCCACTAAATGAACGGAATTAGATCTGCGTGAATGAAAATCCCATATTGTCTTCGTGTGGGCAATTTTATGACTGGCGTTAAAAACTGAAGCAAAAAACACCATAATTTCTATATAATGTCCATGGGAATCGACGCTGCTCCATAAAGATCTCACTGTGTTATTACTTACAGTGACGTAGGAGATATCAGATGATAGCATTACTAGTATTATTATTAATTAAAAGGGGACAAAAGGTTTTTGATTCTAAATTATCTTAAAATTTTGTACTTTTAAAAAATTATAAAATAGTTTATCCTGATACCTAAATTATTGCAAAATATTATTTTTTCAGAAACTTCTTAAAACATGTGTTGTTTGGTCACAGACACTGATGTAGAAAGAGTAGACACTCTTAGACAAAAGGCTCTGTTACGCTGGCTAGTAAGGAGAAACATGACAAGCGCAGGCTACAAAACATATTTTAATTTTTATTCGGAGGTAGGGCTAATGTAATGCCAGCCTTCCTTCCCCTTTACCCAATAAAAATTAAAATATCCTTTGTTCTATGGGTGTGCCAGCCTCTGATCCCGATGGATTGCCAATATTATTACCTGCGCGAACTAAACGGTATATTTTATTGGCATAAAAACGGGTTTGTGCGCAAGTAAATCAAGGGTGAACACGACTGGCGCCAAACAGACTATCCGCATTATCGAAAAGAATTTGTCGACACCGTCCTGCTTTTTTGTTCAAAGTACGGTAGCTAATGAGCGTCACGGTTAGACCGCGGACGGACGTCAGAGGGTGCCGGAGTTTGTATTTTGCCACGGCTTTTAATTGCGCATGTTCGTCCACCAGTCCATTTGTTTACTGCGCGAGGTCGTAAAAATCCGAAAAATGCTTCTTGCCACTACGGATCTAAATGTAGGTTATCTATGGTGCCAGCTTTTTAAGCGTGAGCTGGCTTTAACGATATTGAGCCAGCTTTTTGCCATGCTTTTGCTCACTGGAGGAGGCGGCGGGGTAGGGGGAGCAGCGTAACTGAGCCGTCAAAAACTTGTTTATTTAATTTCATAGAATACTTTTATTAAAAAAGGAAGGCCTTGCTTGCCAAGTTTAAAATATTTTTTGTCAATATGGTAAAGTTGCGGTAAATAATATGATTGGTGCCGAAGTATACGTGCTGTTGTATGTGGATCGAATTTTATGTTAAATTGGAGACCTGTAACACAGCCTTTAATAGTAGTAGTTTAGAGGTAAAAGTAAAGTAGTATA
This sequence comes from Listronotus bonariensis, assembly GCA_014170235.1. Lineage (NCBI taxonomy): Eukaryota > Metazoa > Arthropoda > Insecta > Coleoptera > Curculionidae > Listronotus > Listronotus bonariensis. The sequence goes on along the minus strand of JACEGR010003781.1, from coordinate 33,220 downwards.
CAGTTCATACCAGCACCACTGCATTGTCTAAAACATGTTTGCTTTTTTTTAAACCGGGTTCTTACGCTACCTTAAACTTGGGCTCTAATTATTACTTTTTAAACATTCGTAATAAGTACTTATTTTCATTTAGAAAAGCTTGTGTAAGGCTTATTTATTAGGCTTTGTTGAAAATAACATTATGTAATATATATAATATATTATTTTCCTTAGCAAGTAAAAAAATTTAAGGTTATAAAATAATAATTTTTGAGCGTAACTGTAAAGATAAAAAGTGATATATTTTCTTTTAGCTACTAACCAGAACTAACCAAAACACAAATTACTTTTACCGTTCCATTTTGATTGTAAGCAACACCTTAACAAACTAGTATTAAAGGTAACGAGTCAGTATATATGTAAATTGGCGGTAGCGGGTAGATTAGATTGGATTTGATTAGATTAGAAGGTAACTTTTATATCCTCTATCACTGCAACCTTGCTTAGGTTTATTGTGTGTCCTCCGTTCATAGTTTGGGGCACACTATCCAAGCCGATCTTCGTAATAAAAGCTTCACAAGCTTAAAACTGGCTTTACCAATCTTGCTGCTTTAGGGTTTTTTTTCACCAAGCCTTGCAAACCGCAGTCGACAAAGGGCTTCACAGTAGCACAATACGTGTTTTGCCAGGCCAATTGTTTTCAAGTGTTTATTTAGTCTGCAATGGCCTATTAGTTGGCGAGTATGCCTTAATGAATATTTTTGCTGGACGCTGTCCTGGTGTTCTTATCTACCAGTCTTTGGATTCCCTCATTATCCATCATCCAATAGATGACCTTACTTGGCATGACGGAATACCACAGTAGGGCTCGGAACCTACCATTGTTCTGCCAGCCCCTCCTTCGCCAATTTATCAGCTTCCTCATTGTCTTAGTGGCCCTAGTGTTCTGATATCCAGGCAAAAATAGGCTTCTTGTTGAACGCACCCACCTTATTCAGGGGTACCACGCCGTCCTGCATCAGCTTAGAGCTGATTTTGCGTAACCCGATTGCCCTAATGGCACCCTGTCTGTCCAAATAATTTTTTATGGTTTTATCCATATAACCCATATAACCCCTTTTGATGATTTCCGTAGCACATTGTTTTATGGCTACAATTTCGACCTGAAACACAGAGTAGGGTTTGTCCCCGCAATGCAATAACTCAAACCTGACAGTGTCCTGCCCCCGGGCAAGTTCGGTGGAGTTCTCGAGCGATGCGCAAGTACTGAACCAACAGAAAGTTTGAAGAACTATAGCCATCGAAAACAAAGATAATGAGTACTAGGGCAATACTCAATTTACCATCTCAGGACCTAGCAGCCAGAATACTAAGCATGAGTAAGACTTAGCTGAGAACTATTACAGGCCTGATATCCTGACACTGGTATACTAAAAAGCAACTAGCCATATTGGATCTGGTAGCCAATAACATCTGTAGGTCTTTCGAAAATGATGATAAAACCCCTTATTACGTAATCATGGAATGTAGGACTCTAATAGGTCCACGATAGGACATATTTGGAACCTGAAAAATTGAATTTAAATCACTAAACCTGTCGAAACTGGACGTAGGATAAATGCTACAGTTTGCACCTAGCCCACGCTGGCTGAGTGCGCAGCATATTCTTAAAATAAAAACACCCCAACAAAAAATTACAAACAAAAATTTTACATTGCTTTGACAACTATCTACGGTATTAATGATTTATTAAGTATAATGTTTGTATTTTTTTACAAGCCATTGTATATTACAATAATACAAAGCTTCTCAAACAGTAATTTACTGGAAGGGCAATAATTTACCAAAAATAGCTTACAAATTAAAATAAGTCTGGCGAAATAATTTGGATTTAAATATAATACTTTTTTTTAAATAATAAACTTAAACATTTACACAATTTAATGACTACCACAACAAAAACGTAACTTGGAACCAGCTCCCTTGTACTTACTCCCTGTTATTATTTTACCACCTGGGCGGGGCCAGAAGTAAGTGGGAGGAGTCAAAATAAAAACAAGTGGGGTCAAATCAAGTGTCGCCAGACCTACTTACCTTTAAAAGTATATTGGCGAAATAAATTTCTTGCGAAGTAAAAAAATACCATGTGCTATTCAAAATAAACATTATTTTTGTGGCTCCCTTGTTACAAAAACAACTTAAAAATTGGCCATAAAAAGTTTCATTTTTACTTCTAACATAGCAATATGCTGTTTTTATCTATTTATTATTAAACCATTCATCGCGACGCTACTGATAGAATGGTACCGATCCATACGGACGTGGTCGATGGTACCATGCGTGCATTTTGTTTTTAATTACATGGTACGATGGGCATTATTCATGTACACGTTCGGTGTTCTACAATAAGTTTATATTATACGCTTGAGTAATAAGCCTTTTGCACTTATTCGGCTTCTAAGAACACTAGGCAGTGAAATAGATTTATTAAAATGTCTATTCTTTTGAAATTTTCTCGCACAAATAGATTTACTACACCGTGCAGTACAATGTATTTGCCTAGAGTTATTTGAATTGCTTGTATTTTTTTAGTTATTTCAGTCCTTTCATTTCTTCCGGAATAATATAACACGTATTGTGGTACGTGTCTTATGACGAACGATTTCTTGAAAAGTAGGCTTTGAATAATTTTAAAAATTTGACTACATTGCACTATGGTTTCTGGGAGCCAAAATTATTAAATACGTTCAATAAAAAACTTATTACCAAAAATTGTTTTTTTCTAAACCAATAATAATAAATAATATAAAAACTCAACTTTCACCTTTACACAATATACAAGATGTCAAAGAGAAAAAGAAAATCAAATTATTTGGATAATTTTTGATACTTTTTAAATATTTTTATTAAACTTTTTATTTAAGGGTTTTTTGACATGAACTATTATAAATTTGATAATATTTTTTTTACATAAGCTAGATTGCGCTACCTACACTACTTTAAATTTCTATAAAACTATATAACTTTTTGTGCCCTGTATGTACTTTCTAAGTAAACATATAAACTCTCTATGCTTTTACACAAAAAGGCATACTTTATAATAATGGCTCTGAGCAACCGTTTTCAAGATATTTTCCAAAAAGTCCGACATTAAATCATTTGTATATGATGTGGCAGTTATAGTTTCGGTTGTACTAAACAATTTTAGGGCAAATATTTCTGAAACTGTTGCTTATAGCGATTCTTACAAAGTACACCTTGTTTGTGTACAAAGTATAGGATACTAAATTGGTATACTTAGATGGTACATACAGGATAGCACAAAAAGCTTGATAGCTTGATACTTTCTAGAGAAATTTCAAGTAGTGTAGGTATCGCCCTCCTGCTGCCACAAAAAAGTTACCTAATACTTGATCTTAAAAGCTAATGTCAAAAAACTCTTAGGTACCGTGTTTTATTACAATATTTAAAACGTATAAACACTCATCGAAATAAATTAAAATATATTTTTTTACTTTGATGTCCCATATTTTTGTTATTACCAACTTTTGGATATAGGTCTTAATAATTTGGCATAAGGAATCTGATTTCTTGGTAAATTATTAATTACCAGGCACCTTGTATATTACAGTTGTATAAAATAACACCATATCGAATATTATGATATTGCTGCTTGTTTAAATTTGATCTAAAATAAGCTTCTTCGACAGGGTATTTTAAAAATTTCTTTTTCTAGAAAGCTTAGTATTTTTATTATTTTTGCCAGCTGGCAAAAACTTTAATGCACTTCTTTTTAAAGTGATGCTAAATCGTGTGGCCCATGTCGGCAGGCCGCTATAGCCGCAGCTTTTATTTTTAATGATGTGTCTTATTAGACAATTGCGTTGCTTTCCTTAGTTCTTTCCGATTTTTCCTGAAATGATAACCTGAGTCCACAAGGAAATGTTGACGGTGTAGATAAATCAAATACAATAACAATCTGTTTGGCACCATCTTTCTACAAAATTGGGACAGAGGCGACAAATTTTTTGTCAGATATCTGGTTCATTAGATGAGTTAATGTTTAATTTGTTCTTTTGATTTAGGTAGTCAAATATTTTTTTAAACTTTAAGTTTTTATTGCCTTTCTACAACCACAATTCTAAAAGGTGTTAAAATAGTGCATATCTGTAATAAAATATATATTTTTTCCAGGGTAGCAAATAATCGCAAGTAAAGAATGTAAAATAATAATTACAAATAAAGACCTAACAAAATAATGTGAAATATATTGCCGCTAAATGCAGCCTTTTTTCTCAACCTTCCAAAAATTAAATATTTTTAAAATTTATTAGTAAATCAGCCAATAAGCAAACTAATTTTATTTGAAACGGACAGAATTAGGTAATTCTATTAAATACATATTATTTTAAAAACATACTTGGTAGTAGTAAAAAATATGTTCTTTAAAAATATGATTAAACAGATTAGCACCACACTAACAACTTTTGGTGTCACTTAACAATTTATTTACGGCTACTGATTAATATGTGAGAGGTACTAAATTCAGCTTTCTGTATCCCAAGAAAAAAGAACAAATCAAGAATAAACACACTATTTATCTAAACAATTATGTATCTGCTTTCCACGGAAACAACCAAAATTATTTTTTTATCAATTTAAAAAATGGATTTTGGCCACAAAATTGGGTCGCAGAAACCATAGTGCATTGTGTGGTTAGTATAGGGGATACACAGTATACTGGCACTTTTGGTCATAACGGACATTGATGTTCGGATGGTTATTAAAATGGGAAACTCTGTATATTATACAGGGTGTTAGGGACATAATATTCGTAACTATAAAAGATGATTCCTTGCATTATTGTAAGCAAAAAGTTCCTTTCTACATATCTTTAAAAATCAGCCGTTTCGGAGAAAAAACATTCTTAACTTATTTCTTTTTAGCCATAAAAATCAAATAATTTTGTACCTTAAGTATTTAAAATTATCAATCTAATACCGTGAAATAAATCAATACATGATATTTATGAATTAACTTTCTCTAAAAAAAATAAACAAAATTTGTTTTTTTCTTACCCAATTGGCAACGTCGCAAAAGAAGGAAACGAGTTGTTTTGGTATTATCTGGGTATCTGTGATAGAGACAACAATGAGACGAGCAACTAAATGTAAATAAATTATCCGAGAGAGAGACAGCTGCTGGGCCTTTCTTGTCTGTCTTCAAGGAAGGTAAACGCAGATGGTGCGTGAGTCGACTTTATCGTTTGCCTGCCAAATTCAAATTATATAGCTGTGCTATTTTTGCCCTTAATGTTAGGTACTTGTTTTTGTTTCCTATTAATATAAAATATTGGGGTTTAGTTCAATAATTACACACACCTAATTAAAAATGTCATTTATTTGGTTTTTATAAAGATTTTTTTCTTACAGATAACCATGTCAATATTACCTTAAATTATCTGTTGAAAAGCACATATTTAATATATACACTGTGATCACTAATAAAAGTCAATATTCAAAGTCCAATTAAAGGTAAAAAACCACGAAACACACAATAAATCACAGAAAATGTAAACAAACTGTCCAAACAAATGGGCCATTGAAAAATATCAAACACAAATATCGAATAACATTTCGGCATGACTGCCTGCGGCAACGTTGTCAAGTTAAAAATATTCGATTCATGGTATATTTTCTTTCTCTTAATTAGATGTGAGCCAAAAAAGGACATTAAAGTCTACATGCAGAAATTGTAAACAACTTGGCAACCAGGCCAAAGCGATGATTGCTCCATCTACGATAGCCTGCCATGATGAAAGACAAAGACATATTTATTGGAACTTGCGTTAAACCAGAAAGAGATAAATAAAATGGACAAATTGTTAGGACCAGTTACTCGGTTCTTGTCTATGTCTGTGAGTAAATATACAGGCCTTTAGGGTTATTATGAAAATATTAATTTCGGCATTTTTGTCCACATATCGACGCACGGTACGCCGTGTTGATCCCATGGTAAGATGACTGCCTAAATAAAATACAATAAAATAAATTATTCCTGAATAAATCGATTACAGAGAACAGTTCAAGTATTGTACTTCGCACAAAATCCTATTATACCTCGTACCGATTTGTGCAGAATCGAGTCAATGTTATAAATTCTTCCCGGTTTTCTGCGGTCATATTTCTTTGAATGTATGCCCTGTTCTGATATCATAATTTCATTGAGAAGTGAGACTTGCCACAGAGATGTAATTGCATCACTAATTGAAGCTGGAATTTATGTTTTATCGTTGTTAATGTAAAGAATGATTCGTGTAATTCAAAAGCTAATGATCAAAAGCATTGCTGTTGATAAATTGGATTACAATCAGAGGTTAAGTTATTTTTATAAACGGTTATTATTTAGTTTACAGGGTAAGCCCAACTCGACACTTTAATGATATATTTATGGTATATTTTACACAAACTTTTGTATATTTTACACAAAACCTAACCCCCGTTTGCGACGCTTAAATTTAAACTTACTGGTAAAACCGCAATTTGCTATCCCAAGTCGTTTATTAACCACAGTGTGGTTTTTATTTATTTTGTTGTCTTTAAGCCTTGATACTTAACTTTTATTATTATTAAAGGAACGGAGATGGGTAGGAAAATGTGTTATATTTGAACAAGGAGATAAACATACACAAACCAATAAGTGTTTTGGAATTTTTCTGAATTAATCTTTTCCACTTTCCTCTTTTATTGTGAATCCGGGCTCGGTGCGATTATGTGTGGCCAGACCTTAACTTTATAACAAGCAGACCTATATAGGGTGTGCCAAATTAAACTTGCACACTTTTTAACAAATAATAACTTTTTATCTGTTGCGCCTATCTTTTTTAATTTTAAAGGGCTAATAGGTAGATATGTTTTATCTAGGTTTTCCAATTTTGGTCAATAGATTTGGACAGGACTGGATTTATGTGACTTTTTCCAAAATACTGTATTTAACCTTGTTGCAAAAGAAAACTGATTTAGCTACAATTAAGCTAATACGTTTTTCTTGTAGACAAACTATGGGAAATGATTCAGCAAAAGCTAATTTGTCAACGATTTGAGGATTTAGGAAATATAATTATTTTTGATAAATAATGCTCTTTATAAAACCTGCGTTTCTCTCGATTTTTGAAAAGACCTTTTTTCGTGTCCTTTGAAAATAAAAAATGTAAGGTTACCATGGTTACTGAGTTAAATGCTGACCAAATTAAACAGTAAGTTAATTAAAAATTATCATATTTGCCCAATTGTAGATAAGAATAATTTTTTTTTGCAACGAAGTTTAATACTTATTTTGGCAAAAGTCCCGTAAGTCCAGTTTTGTTTAAATCTATTTGGCAAACGTAGAGAAAACATTATATATTTATCTATTAGCCCCTTAAAATAAAAAAGGTTGGTGCAACAGAGAAATGAATTATTAGTTAAAAAGTGGACAAGGGTAATTTGGCTCACACTGTATTGTTTTGCATGTACCGGAGTAAAGCAATTGTTGCTAATGTGCAATTTTGTAACATTCTTAAATTTTACCTTTTAAAATAATATTTAAAATGCAGCAATAAACAGTAAACATTCGTTAAAAAAATAAAACATTGGTTTGATTGTCATTTTTTCTATCTTTTAGGTTATAAATAGTTACTTAACTAAATTGGCTTGATTTTTAAACGGTTATAAATGGTTTTGAAAGTAACCCAGCAAACACTATTTGCCGGCAATGTATATTTTTCATATTGGCATTGATGGTAAAGCATTGGCAATTGGTGGCAATATTATGCAAACATCTTATACGCATTAAAAAGTCAACCCTAAATAAACACTTAATTGCCATTAAATTTTACATGCAGGCGAATTGCCGGCAAGCATACAAAAATGGCGGCATACTAATCCTGATTAAATAAAGCACGCGTTTTTGTTGCAGGCAAATAAATATTGGATTTTTGAAGGCAAACCTTCAACGCATATTCATACTTTTTAAACCATTTTATTAACATTGGTATTTAACTAACATTAAAGCAATTTTTTTGATCTGTTTTATTTATAATGGCAGCTAAACAACATTATTTTATGTTTTTTTACATAATTTAAAGGAAATGGCCTTTTCATAATATTTTATTGTTAAAAATCATGCAAATAAAAATTAGGTCAAACAAAATATTTATTATGTGTTTTGGAGCGAATAAAAATAAAATGATGGTAAAATTAGCTACGTTAATTTCGACCGAAGGTGACCGCTTTGTGCATTTGTTTTCTACGTGGTTTTCTAGCTTTTTAGTTTCTTTTTAAAGGAAAGAGTTTTTTAATAGACTTAATTAAATGTATTCATTACCTAATAAGTGTGTGTTGTGTGATTAATTGGTGATGGCTAGTCGAGAAGGCAAGATATTCAAATAGACTGTTAGGAGCTGTAAACATTTCGTTTAAAACTTTAATAAAAGTTTTAAAGACGTGTTAATAAAAATATTATATATATTTAATAGTTTTTTTGACATACCGATAGATGGCGTAATGGACAATAAACTACTACGTTTCTGCAATATCTTCGCTTTTTATCGTCTAAACCGTACCCATTAGACAAAAATAATTCGAGAGCGGTCTGCGGTAGGTGATCTCACTTAGCTTTGAAAGAAATATCTTCGGCTAGTGTAAAAATTCGCATCTCCAAGTTGGACAGTGTTCCGAGAGATGGTACTTTGCATTGCAAGGAAATTGCATGCAGTAAGGAGTTTTTTTCCTATTTTAATTTTCAAATAAAATATCGCATCATTTTAGCTTTTAAAAAAGTATATGCGACAATTTTCGTCACTAAGACGTCAGCTTGCTGCTTGGGAGTATCTACATTTGCCCACTTTCGTGTCTTTTTATTATCTTTTTGCCAATAACTTATTAATGATGGATGCCATCATCTTAAACGCATTTTTTTGCCAATAACTTATTAATGACGGATGCCATCACTTTATCTGCAACACGTGGCCTAATAACGGCCAATTGCCCACTTTCGCGTCTTTTTGATACCTTTTTGCCAATGCCTTGCCATTAAAGAGTGTTGGCAATGCCAGTAAATTAATAGTACAACGCCGGCAAAAAATGTTATATGGGAAGAAAACCCTAAATAATACAGACTAAAATTTACATTTTTTCTGGTATGATATAAATGACATATCCTTACTGAAAAATTAAATTCATAACACACACATATAGGTAGTTCACAACACAACCAAGATAACAAATCAACACAAATCTCTCGCCCTATCTCTGACAGAAATCTAAGGGTAGCTGTGAAAACAACAAATACGTTAACCACCTTATTGCTGCTCGAATACATTTTTGCTAATTTATGGCCATATTTGGTACGGGTTTTTAAAAAAAGAGAAATAAAAGTATAGAAAATTATGTATGTATTCTGGTTTGTGCTTCACGTGTAAAAAGAAACATGGGTTATCATCTGGGCAAATCTCTTATCGGATGCCCGTATCATTATGATGATGTGTTTGTGTAGGGTAGAATATTTTTGTGCATATAAGGCACATTTTTAGATGTAATAAACTAACGGTATTTATTAAATAACTATTTTCCATGACCGTTAAAAAAATGCTGTTTTTTTAATCGTTAACATGAAGATAAAGTACTCCATTCTAGAACACTACATAAAGTGTTAAAAAATGTAACTTTTTTAACACTTCGAAGGGTTTTTTCACACTTTAAATTAGTGTTTCGTTTTAATGCCTACTACAATAAACTAAAATATCAAATTAGGCAATGTAACCGTAAACGCGACATCAACTGAACCAAACGGTCAAGTTACCTTTGATTTTGTCATTATTTCTTTTAGTTCATGTGTCACTATCACTAATAATGGTTAAGCTGTGGAGCGGACATAAAGCATCGCGAGACTCGTGCTTTACTTTTATGGGGGATTGCCCAGTGGAAAGTTTTTGCTGTTTGGGAGTGTCGTTTAATTACCCTTCTTTTTATTTCTGTACCAACAATTTAGATTTTAAAAACAGAAGCTGTGTTGTTTTTTTTATCTTTTGACATTCCACGAAGGCATATGCTTAAATACCAGAGTACCGTGGGTATCGGGTTATTAGATGTTTTAACCCGTCGTTCCTGAAACCTGCAGTTATGCATTTAGCAGCATCTTTTAGACAACGCGGTAGTGCCACCATGGTCGTTATTTTAAATAACTACTACCTTGCAGTTGTGCAGTTTATGATAAACGTTTAGCTTATCTTAATTAAAATTAAACATTTAATTATAAAGGAAAATAATATTTTGGTTCTAATTATTATTAAGTAATTATAAATACACACAACAAATAATATAATAACAAGTAATTAATAACCTTCCATTGTAAAAACTCATAATAGGTATGTCAGCAATTTAGTTTATTTTAGCCACATATTTACTAAGTTGCATTAAGAAAAAAAACAACAATACGTCAATAATGCTGATTTTTCGGTTATAAAATAAACTAAATAACTGACTTACCTATTAGTAGATCCTATAATGGACGGCAAGTAATTACATGTCATTAAATTATTTGTCACTCTGACAGTAAGAGAATTATTTAAAAATAATTAGAAACAAAATAATATTTTCTTTTCTCACTTTTAATTGTTAATAAGTATATCATCACACTGCTGATATCTCAAAAACCTGCAATAATTGAGAGTCAAAATTTGTTAAAATATATTGGGTCTTTTATTTTAAGTTTATTCTTGTATCTTGTACAGGGGTGAAGTAATTTGGTGTATAAATAGAGTTGGGACACCCTGTATAGGGTGTAGGTTAACAAACTTTTAAAAATCTAAACCTTTCTGCAAAAACCGCATTTTCATTACTTTATTGGTTCTTAAGTTGTTCGCGATAAAAATATGTTAAAATATGGACGGCCACCCATTTTTTAACCGACTGTAGAAAGATGAAAGTTATCAATTCGCCTGTATGTTTTGTTTTTTGTGTGTATGTTACAAGATAGCTCTGTCAATGGTTGACCAATTTTATTTTATTTTATTTAAAGAGTGCACCTCTGCGGTGGTCCCATAAAAAAAACTAAATCTGGATCGCAAAAAGAAAGGTACTAGACCTAGTGTTTTTTCTCTTGCCGTACGTTGTTCGTGCGGCAAAGCTGCCTCTAGACTAATGTATGCTCAAACATTAGAGGTGCATTCAGAATCGACAACCTTTAGGTAAAATAAATTCTTTTACCGAACTGAAAGAGAGACTACTGTAAAAAGCACAGGAACATGTGATTTAATTGATTGACATTGGAGGGGTTCATGGTTAGTACTGGTTAGTTAAATGTTTTCTCTTTTAATTCATTTTATTGGGAAATTAAAAATAAGAAATAAAATAAAGATTTAACAAACCATATCTGACCCCCAATGTAACAGTTTTGCATGACCGTCTGTAACATCTCAAAACAATCAAATTACGCGTCCCTGTGCTTTTTACTGTATTCTTTCAAAGAGGTACTGGTGGTACTTTTTAGTTTATGTTTGCTGTTTTAGTAGTAATAGTAATAAATTGTAAGGCAAAAAATAACAAAGCTAAAAATAAAACAACTTTAAAAAATTATAACTTACTAGAAATTTAAAATAAATAAATAAAAAAAAAATAATAAAAAATAAAGTCGGGTAATACCATATGCGCTAAACTACTTAATGTTAATAATGTTAATAACTAAATAAGCAAAAGTTTTTTATGCTTTAATACCATATGTTATTACCCGACTTTGTTTTTATTTATTTTTTTTTTTTTAGTTTATGATTTTTAACTTTTTAATGAGTTTTATTTATTTTCTTAAGGTGGGTTAATTTTTTTTTAAATATTTATTTTAACATTACATTATTACTAGGTAATAAAGTACATTAACATTATTTTAAATTTATATTACCCAGAATTTGCATAATTGCTTTAAAAGCTAAAAGTTAAGTACATATTTCTTTACTTGTTATAAAATTACCTTATGTGCGATTTGTAGTAGACTTCAACATTTTCTTTAAATGTTATCATGTCAAATAGCAATAACCGAACGTAACTGTGTGTGTTCTTAATTTATAGAAGAGGTTTTTGTTTATTTTTATTGTATTTGTATTATTGCTAATTTTTATAATAAAAGTAGTAAAATGTTTATGCTAAGCATAATATTGATTTACGGGGAATAAAGTATTTTGTTGCTTAAGATGCTTCAGTAGGTGTAGCATCGAATTCAGAGTGGCTTTCCAGTGACGAAAATTTTGGTGCATCACGCTCCAGAGCTTGAAGCTCTTGAACTGCTATAAAAAGTTAGTCACCGGAACGTATCCCTTGACAAAGAATGAGAGCTGGTGAATGAGGGACAAGGGGAAAGAAAAACGAAATAGTTAAGGTGCCATAAAGTAGAACGAAGTTCTCCCGAGCTACTAGGGAGCGCTCTATTTGCATCACTGGAAAGCTACTCTGGTTTAGTATGACGGTATAAAGGGTCATCAAAATGTCCACCTTAATTAACTAGTTTTTTCCAGTAAAATTATTTAAATTGGCAAACCACTTTTAACGCTCTTCGGACTAAGGATCAAAAAAAGCAATTGACAATCATATTTCCGAGTTACAGAGTAGAATGACAGAGCTATAGAAATAATGGAAATTCAACAAGCATATCTATTTAGTGGTCCAAAATGTGAAATTAAAGGTTTAAAAAACAGTTTTAAATCTGTCACGAAATGGTCATAAATGGTCACTAAGTGTCACTAATTGGTCATCTATACACAACAATAAAATACAATAATAATGATTATCAAAAAACATTTAGCCTCTTAAATAAATCATACATAGCTAAATTAAAGAGAATTCAGTTGTCAGTCACAAAATAGTCAACATTGGTCAGTATGATTAATTAATTGGTCAGCAAGATTAAAGGACTTCTGTATCTATTAATGAAATACTCCCGACCTACAGGGAGTCAAGAGCTCGTCATCCTGAGGTCGAACCAAATGTGCTGGCGAATGGCGCTGAAGAAGCAGCCGACGCCATAATTCAGAACAAGAAGAAGAAGAAGACTTCTATATTAAATGATGATCATTTAGGAACAGAAAGTTTGGTGAGCGGCCCAAAATTAAAAAAATTAAATTAAAAACAAATTTTGAAAGTTATTAACAATTAGATTATTGGTCATAGGTATTTAATATTTGGTAAAAGATACTAAAATAAATACAACTAGTTTAAAATTTTAAGGTTACTAATTGCTACATAAATATATTTAGCACCTCAACATATTTTTTCCACCTTTTAAATCTTAAAAACAATTACAAATGCTACTAAGTTGCCGGTTTAAACAATGCTTTTTTGGCTAATAGCAATGTTATTAATGGCAAACATTTAGTTTGGATGACCCTGTGTGTGCATGTACAGGGTGGCGCCTTTTCGTTAACCTTGCAGGGTATAGCAAAAACTAAAAAGATAGAACATATCTGATTGCGCAATCTCGATTTCAATTTTTGAAACAAATTTAATTTGTTTGAAGATACAGAGTGTATTTCAAATTTTGTCAATTTGGTTAGGCTTTTGTAACTCGCTTGATATTAAAAATAATAAAAATATGCAAGATGAAAATTTTAGGGATTGTTAGGTAGAATTCAGTAGCGTACCTACACTTTTCCATTGACTTTATTTTAAAAATATAACACAAAGTTGTTTTTTTTTCAATGGAACACCCGGTATATTTTAGTACCAATAAAATGGTATCCTTAAAAGCCGTAAAAATACCACACTTAATATATTTAATTTTCAGTAGTTTTGGAAATATAGCCATCATTCGGAATTCAATAAAGAAAATAGTATTTTTAAAACAAAACACCCTGTATATTGTATCACCGTTAAAAGACATTTTAAAGACCTTTTAAAAATTTTCCCACAATTTAAATAATTTTTCAATCAGTTGAGCTGTCCAAATCTTAATGCGTATGTCTACTATTTTTTGATTCTATATCGTCATATTTCCAAAACTATAAAAAGAGAAATATATCAAATGTGTTTTTATAACCTCTTTAAAATATCTTTGCAACGGTAATATAATTTACAGGGTGTTTTGTTAAAAAAATCCTGATGATGACCATATTTCCGAAACTATTAAGAATAGATATAATTAATGTGGTATTTCTTATAGCTTCCTATTAGTTATAAAATATACAGGGTGTTTCATTAAAAAAACTCAACTTTATGTTATAACTTTAAAATAAAAGTCCATAGAAATAATGTAGGTAAGCCACAGAATTTTACGTAAAAATCCCAAAATCTTTTCTATTTACATTTTTTGACTATCTCTAATATCAAACGAGTTACAAGTGTCTGGTCAAATTGACAAAATTTAAAAACCAAAACAAATCAACTTAGCCATGGTTTGCTTTTACTATTGAATTTTTTAAAAATTGAAATCGAGATTGCGCAATCAGATTTGTTCTATCTCTTTAGGTTTCGATATACCCTGCAAGGTCAACGAAAAGGCGCCACCCTGCCACCCTGTACATGTTTTTATCACCGCTCCCTTTTATTTTTTAAATAAAAAATAAAAGAAAATAAGTTAGGGAAATAAAATATATGATAAAATTGCTTCGGGCTCCATCTTAGGAAACTAATTTAATGTAAAGGGGAGCCTGGTGGCACAATATTTTAAAACTGCTGACAACTACTAAAATAAAACTAAACAATCTAATTACTTTGGAATATTAGATAGTATAAACTATAGAAGTAATCAAACCAAACATAATTATGCTGTAGATACTGACTAAAAATTTAATTTTAAAACACATAAACACATAAAGGTTATTTAGCCAAGAACTTATTTAGTGATTGTACCCTAAAATGATGTCGCTTATCAGACTAAAATATCTATAAATGCATGATTTTGCATCAGGAAACATGGCATGGTAATCTTCCGACAACATATCATTAGACTCTGCACAAAACAGAGTAAGGGGCACGAGTAATAGATCATTTCATAAAAGAAATTAAACAAACAGAGGGCAGGCCAAGATAGAGAGATAAGGCGCTCAGAAATTGGAGAACAACATTGCCCACCCATGACCACGATATAAAATTATTTATTGTAGTTGTTGTATAGCAATTATGCTGTCCAATTCCGCGATTTACTGTATGGAGCAGGTCTGATATCGAGCATATAGGTTTAGGCATTGTTTTCTTTAGACGATTTTTAATTATAAAGATATTTATTAAATTGTCATGTTTGGTTTGGTCCGAGAGATAAACGAGTTTAGTAATCAAGCTGTTTTTTTAATAATGTCTAAGTACATGCCAGAGGTTTATTTTATGAACAATCTTTGGAATTTTGTAGGAAAAAAATTTTTGTTTTCGCTTGATGACGGTGGTTCAAAAACGAAACGTCGAATCTAAAATTTACTGACATCTTTATAGAACAGAAAAAGTGGCAATTATTATGTGTCGTTTGTTTTAGAATATTTCTTCAAATAAACTAGGAAGAAATAAAAACTTTTTGCAAAATGTCGGATAATTCCGGCAGAGCTGCAAATTTTTAAATGGTATTAACCAAATATTGTTAGGCAATAACGGTGTCCTTAAACTTGTAACAACATGCTTAGTTTATTGTAGTTCGATTTTGGAGCGTGCGAAAAACTGGCTAGCCTCTCCAGGAAAAATCAAAAGTTAAAAAACCCTTTATTTTTTGTATTTCTTTGTGCATTTAATACAATATTATTGACAAGTCTTAAATTTGTAAAAATATCTACCCTGTTCTTTTAATTACAGGCATCTGAAAGGCTTGCATGAAAAAATTGTAAAGTAATATAATTCAAGTGACCATAGTTTTTTAAATTGTAAATATTAAAAAAAAATAAGATTTGTTAATTAAATTTAACTAAATTTACAAACAACACAAGTACAGGATTTGGTTTTGAATCTTTTAAATTATAAAGCTGAGTTCTTGTGCAAGTTTCAAAATAAAACTTTTCTTTACCAAACTGTTTCTCTTTAGGCCAATAGCAGTAAAGAATCTAGTAGCGCAGCTAAGGCCGCACTCGGTAACTCGCAAGAAACGCAAAAGATTTTTCTTTCTTTCCTTTTAATTGTTATGTTTATATTAACATACTGCTGATATCTCAAAAACCAGGAATAATTGGCATATAGAGTGTTATATATTTTTATTATAAAATTTAATACAGAGCTTAAATTTGCTAAAATACATAGGGTGTTCCATTAAAAAACCTACATGTTAATAAAAATAATAATTTCTAGACAACTTGTATAATTATTAGTACTATTACTAAAAAGAGTGTATCCTAATAAATATTTTTTAAAAACCAGCAATAATTGGCGTATAGAGTGTTATATATTTTTAATGTAGAATTTAATACAGAGCTAAAATTTGCTAAAATATATAGGGTGTTCCATTAAAAAAAAAAACCAACATGTTAATAAAAATATTAATTTCTAGACAACTTGTGTAATTATTAGTACTATTTCTAAAAAGAGTGTATCCTAATAAACATTTTTTAATTTAAGTTTGTTTTTGTATCTTGTACAGGGGAAAAGTTATTTTGTGTATAAATAGAGTTGGGACACCCTGTATACTTTTCTAGATTCTTTAAGTTTAATTTATTTCGTTTTAAAAAATGTATTAAAAGCTTTGTCTATTTTAACAACTACCGGATTTATTGACCTCCAAAAAATTATCTCAGGGCAATTAAGAGTATTATTTGTCAATAAAAATTATCTACATACAAGGTACAAAAAAGATAGCGGAAAAGCTATATGGAAGAAATAGCAATAAATCTAAATTTTAAAATTAAATTAGTAAAGATATTATATTTTTTACTGATTTATTATTTAATGTATTTATTTTTTTTTACATGCTGGGTTTATAAATCAAAATTTAATGTTAGTATTAGTTTTAGTTACTAGATTGTTGTTAGATCTTTATAAAACGATTTTAGTTTATACCTTTATTTAAGTCTTAAGAAACGACCTTAAAATTACCCTAAATCCAAAATTAGAAAATTGATCTTAATAATTCCGCATGTGCAATACAAAGTCCCTTGTTTTTATTTAATATATATAGATAATTTTTTTCTAATATAAACGAAAATGACAAAATGAAATGGAACAACACACTAACCTTAAAAATTTATTTAACAGCAATACAACCTCTTTATTATAATGTATTAGAGAAATTTGTTCACGTCACATCACGGCACACAACGTCACGACACGACTTGATACCACACGACGCGACACGACACGACCTGAGTCGGCACTACACTTAATCATGTAAATAATGTATGGCTTTGTTGGCGTATTTTTTTAAACCTTATAAGAAGCTAATTTGTGTTTAATTTAAAATGACAAAATTTTTCTCTATCGAAAAATCCAGAATTTTTTAAACTAGTAAAATATCAAAAAAAAAAAAAAAAATTCCTAACCAGTCATCAAAAACGGCTTCTTGATAATTTTATTTGTTTTAAAGATATTTGCGATCAAAATGGGTCAAAATATGAACAGCCACCCTGTAAAAAAGTAAAAATATACAGTGGTTTAATTTGGTGTACAAAAATTTAATTCCATATTGGTAAAATAAAATTATTTTATTTACCAACGAAGTATTCTTGACATTGTGGCGGCAAGAAGTGGCCAAAGCGAATGCTGCACAATAAACCCAAGAATTACGATTTTAAAGTTCTAAGAAAAAACATAAATTCTTTTTAGTTTAAGTTTACCTAAATTTTCTTTACGGATGTAACAAATATTTTAAATTTTGTTATAGTCTATTTCCTATCTAGTGTTAAAAGTGCCACTTTTCCGCACGCGATTTCAATTAACAGAACGACTCGCAGCGGACTTTGGTCAAACAGTCAAGTGCGTAAAAGGCACTTTCGGCATGTGTTAGGAACGTTACTTTTTCTACGAGCGTAAGGAAAACATAAAAAGAAAATATTATTATAGTTTTTTTTTATTTTAACACAATGCTACCTAATATCCTACTTTTGTACTCAGTGGCGACGCCCGCTTTTGGTTTAGGAGTGGCCAAGGGGTGGCCGAATATTTTTAAGGGTGGCCAAACTTTTTAAAGGTATACAATTTTTTAAGAACAGAAAAATAGGTCCTCACTCATACTAAATATTAAACTGGTGTGCTTTAACTAGTAGAGTAGCACCTATTTCTTTCCTTCTTATATTCGACTTTATAGGAAAGGCCCACCAATTTTTCAGGGGTGCCCACCACTGGCGTCGCAACTGTTTGTACTTTTTAATATTGGTGGTAAGTGTACAGTTTGTTGTATTCTTCAGGTTAAAATGCGCGTACATACGTCGGCATCGGACGGACGGTACGGATCGAACAATGGTTTGAATAAAATTAATATGAAGCAGTGCATCTATGTACGGGCTTATAATATATATATATATATATATATATATATATATATATATATATATATATATATATATATATATATATATATATATATATATATATATATATATATATATATATATATATATATATATATTATATATAATATATATATATATTATATATATATATATATCGGTATCTACGGTACGGCAAACAGATACCGTACCCTAAGTTTCCGAAGAAGATGGATGTGAAGCCATCGAAACGTCAAACAGAAAATTGTTTAAACACGCGAGTTACCCGAGAATCTATTCCTTCATCATACACTCGCGAGAACATTCAGCCAAAACATATATATATATATATATATATATATATATATGGTGATGCTATGGCTGGTTGTTTTTGAATTTCTTGGTGGGATGGCGCCACTGTCTGTATTTATTAGTTCTGAACGACAGAAAGAATATTTACAGTCAGTCGCGATTTCATCAAGGCGTCTAGCGACCTGGAAGCGGTTTGACAAGTCTTAACGAAGACGAAACACGTGTCACCGTCTTGGTCGGGCCCGGGGTATTCCATTTTCTTTGGAGACTCCGTAATTTTTAAACCACCAACCATAGTAGCCGAATTCTTATAGGTTATTTTTTATTTATTTTTACAGTCATTGATGAGCCATATGCCCAAAGAACTTTACCTTTTATTAATATATATATATATATATATATATATATATATATATATATACAGGTCTGGAAAATCGTTATCGAACCATTGGTATTAACAAGTGGAAAAAAGAGAAAGCGATCTTGCCTTAAGATAGAAAGTAACGGAAAATAAGATATTCCCCCATTTTTCAAATGCAATGATGCCATATGTATGTATACGCCCACTTTCCTGCAGTAGTGGGGCACATCAACGTGCCGTCGCCGGGCCCGAGCGTTTGACAGAGCTCATTTGCAAGCTGTTTGGGGTACCGCAAACTATAAACTACGGCGCTTTCTTTTTAAAATGTTGGTTTATACCGTTGAACAAAGAGTTCAAATTATTAAGTGGTACTATGCTGGTAATTCAGCAGAAGAAATAATCGGGAGATTTGCATTTTTATTTGAAGGAGGTCCTGTGCCTGTTAAAAGTACAATTTTAAAAATTATAAGTAAGTTTGAAACCAGCGGCTGTTTACAAAATTGTAGGAAATGCATGTGTAATGATGAGGTGCCGCCTGCACCTCCATTAACCGAGGAACGGCAAGTCCGTGAGACTGCTGTTTGCAGTTTAGCCGAAATTAATTTTCCTTGTAATAGTACCAAAATTTCTGAAGAACTTGATATTGAATCTCGAACAGTTAGGAATATTCTGAAACGAAACAAATACCATGGCTATAAATTGCAATCTAGCCAAGAGGTTTTTCCTGAAGACTATGAAAAACGTATGGTGTTTTGTGAGGATATGATGGAGAGAGCCAATGCTAATGACACATTTATCAAAAATATTCTCTTTACTGATGAATCATCATTTCCCTTGCATGGTCATCACAACCCTTCTATCGCTGTAGGTTACTCGATAGAAAACAAGCACATCACTATCCCTCTCAGAACACAATACCCTCAAAAGGTCAACGTGTGGGCTGGCATTTTGGGCGATAATATTATTGACCCTTTTTTATTGAGGGAAATTTAAATGCCAACAAATACTTGAATCTTTTGAGAAATCAGGTTATTCCAGCTGTTCAGGCTTTCAATGTCAATTTTGAAGATATTTGGTATCAACAGGATGGTTGTCCGGCTCATAACGCCAGGGAAGTTCAACAATTTTTGGGAGTCACGTTTCCAAATCGTATAATCAGCGGAAGAGGTACTATAAAATGGCCTCCTAGATCACCAGATCTGGCACCAAATAATTTTCTTCTTTGGGGACATGTTAAGCAACAAATTTATAGGCATCGTCATGAACGTGCAAATGACTTAGATGAGCTCCGCCAAAAAATTAGTCAGGTTCTTATAGGAATAACACCTAAAATACTTGAAAACACAAGAACCGAATTCTATAACAGGTTGGGATATTGTCTTGCACAAAATGGTGGTCTCTTTGAGAACCTTATAAACTAAGATTTTAAAAAGTATTAAAGTTTTTATAAGAAATTTTTTTAGAAATACTTTTATGTTCTTTAATTTTTTCTTTAGAATTATATTTTTATTTTTAAAATTATTTGTTTATTCTTTCTTTCGGAATTGCTTTTAATTTTGTTTAGCCCCAAACGGCAAAAAAAAAGCTCTTAAAATGGCAGTATTTGATGCATTTAAAGCAATAAATTCATCAAATACCAAAATATTTAATAGTTACGTAAAATTTTTTTATCAAAATATGTGAAGCAGTAACATCCTCCATGCGTGCAAAGAAGCAACTGCGTGCTCGAGCCTCGAGCTCGATGAACCATAAACAAAGCGAGCGCGTTGGCGCAGTGGTGGGGGAGAAAGCAAGGGGAACGGGAGGGGAAACACCTCATTCTGTTTCAGTCGAACTCATGTGATTTAGGAATCTCCCTTCTCTTCGGCAATATGTTTCCGCCCACTGTAATTACAGCCCCACTCTTTGTGCCGTAGCAGGAGACGAAATCCAGACGAGAGCGACTGCGGTACGTAGATGTCGAGTACAGGGTTGCCGACTTGCCTTAACTTTCGGGGTAAAATTAAAATAATAATAGTAATAAAAATGTTATTAAACCTTTTTTACTTTATTTTTGTGACTTTAGAATGTAATTGTATAATGTACATTGAGTTTTTAAAATTTAAGGACTTCCAGGAAACATAAAAATATCAATTTAGGGCTTTTTGAACTAGGTTTGGGGACAGATTTTTTCGGAGTCGGGTCGACTAGAATCCTTTAACATTTATTTTTACTGGCAAGTCGTTTGCTGTGTTGCAAACTGCTGCTGATCCTGCTTAATTTAGATTTTTTAAAAGTTTTGGTCAATATCGTTGACAAAAAGTTCAAATTATTAAGTAGTCCTATGCTGGTAATTTAGCAGAAGAAATAATTAGGAGGTTTGCATTATAGGTTTGGTCTTGTACCAGCGAAAAGTACAACTTTTGAAATTATTATAAAAGTTTAAAACCATCGGCTGTTAACGAAATTGTAGGAAGTGCATGTAATGATGAGGTGCCACTTGCACCTCCATTAACTAAGAAACGACAAGTCTGTGATATTGCTGCATTTTCGCCCTTTTTAAAAATTTCCGTCCCGCAGTGCCTTGCACCACCCGGTAGCATATCACCTCAAATGCTTGAAAACCAAAGAGAACCGAATTTAATAAATTGAAATATTGTCTTGCTAAAAATTGTGGTCTCTTTCAGAACCATAATAATAAGATTTTAAAAAGAGTTTCCACATTGTATAAACATTTCCGTTAGAAATACTTTTATGTTCTTTTTATTTCTTTAGAGAATATTTTATTTAAATTTACTTCTTTTTTTTGTTAAAACCCAAATGGCAAAAAGAATTATGCTTCTAACTTTTACCATGCTACTGAATACCATCAGTGTGGCCAGGTGGGTTACGATAAAAATCCCCCACGTGGTTCAAAAAATCACTTTTTTGGGATACTTTAGAAAAAATCCCCGTGATTTAAAGCCACATTTGAGGGCCGCCTTTTAATAGTCAAAAAATTTATTTTCTACGCCAAAGAAATTGACAACCAAAAAAAAAAGGTTTACGTAAAAATCGAGAATTTTAAGTAAAAAGTAAGTAAAAGTAATGATTTGTTTACAACTGACATTAATTTCATGATATTTATGTCAGATAGAAATTCTAGCTGTGTACACGGTCAAAAATGTTGTCTGATATAAATTTTTGATTATTTACACTAGTCAGAATTTTTATCTGACGTAAATATCAAGCAATAAAAGTAAGATCAAAACGTACCTTTAAAAATGTTTTGTACTTCCAAATCGTTAAAAATCCCCGTTTTTTACTTTAAAAATCCCGTTTTACCTTGTTATCAATAATCCCCGAAAAAGTCTCTGGCAACATTGTTCAATACCCGAACGCTGCAAGTTCTTGATACGCAAATTGAAAACCGTCGGCACCAGGTGTCCTAATAGGGGAGTACGTGTGCATCGACAACATCGCATCGTCTGTTTCAGTCGAACTTATGTGATTCAGTATATTCAGAAATACTCTCTTTTCCACTTGGGGAATTGCAAAGGGCGAATGAAGATTTTCCACACCTGTATATATATATATATATATATATATATATATATATATATATATATATATATATATATATATATATATATATATAAATAATAGCAACTTCAGGCCATTACCGCTTCATATGTAGCGAGCAGAAATATGGGTACCATGGGTAAAAAGACCCTATATCTTTTAATATTTCCCCATGGTTTAGACATAACTCGCATGTACGTGTGTGTCATTTAATTTCACCAAAACTATTTTTCCGATCCGTACTGTCCGTCCGATGCCGACGTATGTGCGCGTACCTTAATAGTGGATTGAAGAGTTTTTTCTTGTAGAAATATTGGTGTCTGCAAAATGTATTTCTTTCACCTTTTGGGTTGGTTTGGCCAATGCAAAATTTATTTTAAACATGAAGCGCATAAAATTCGGTCAAATCAGCAGTACAGAACATATTTACAAAAACTCATTTTATATTTTTTTTTTCAAGAGCAATTATTTATTTTTTATTTATTTATTTATTTATTTTCTTTGGGTTACAAACAGAAATAATGTCCCAAAACAGTAACCACTATTTATATATAATAATTATAAGAAGAAAACCGCCGCGGTTTTTTATATCTCCGTATATAAAAACTGCCGAAAATACTAATTAATTTGTTATTACCCGCGGTTTTTACTTACTTTATCAATAGAAGCCGCCGCACAACGGTATTGCTTATAAAAACTATTAAAACCGCCAAAAATAAATAATGTTAATCTAACCTTAATAATTATTTATTTTGCTGGGCCGTAAGCGTTTCGTTTGTGGTTTTATTGTTTAATATTGTAGTTTAGTTAATGGGTACCTACTATTAATTTAAAAAAAATATAAGTAGTATAGCGGGATGGAGACATGCAAATAAAACCACTATTGTATTTATCCTAACGTTTCGTGGCTGGATTGCCACTTTATCAAGGACCTATAATTAAAAAGACACATTACAAAACTATTTTCTCACATGGACCCAATAAACAATATACAACAACAAAAAACACGAGGTGGGATCGAGATCGGGAGTGGCCGAACATGCTCGATAAAAACATTACTCCATACAGTGCACGGCGGCCAAAATTATTCACAAAGAAAAACACTGAAAAAAAATACATTCAAAAAATCTGCTGTGCACTTAAACAACAACTATTTTGCAAGCCAATTATCAATATATGAAATATTCGGCAACCGATACTTCGTTAAAGTAGTTTTGGTTATAACTTGAAAACGACTAAAGTTAGACGACATCCGAAATGTCGTTTATTAGTTAGAACTAAAAACTATAAAAGTCTAAGAACGTCGTAATGTTGAAAACATAACATTGTCTACTTCCTTCAAAGAAAAAAAGTTTCTCATATGACGCCAACTTACGTAGGCACACTGAAGAACACATTTACAAATAGTAACTTCATAACATGTTTTCAAAAAAACTTTCCAGCCTTATATTGGTCAAGATAAATTACTCAGAAACACCCTCTAGACGTCTATGTTCAATTAAATCTAAACCACTTTAGTCATTTATAACGCGGCGAGATAAGCCAAAGTAACACCGAGAACTCATGGCGCGCAGATTTTACATAGTTACATCGTGAATAAGATTAATCGGGCTTATTTGTTAAACATACACCAACTGACGTAGAGCAGACAAGAATTATTTTTGTTTTTCAATTACGTCTTTAAGGAATTTTATCTATTTTCAAATCCTGTTAGACACGTGTATAATATTTTTGTATATACATAGGAGAAATGTTAATTCAATAAACAATAAAAGAAAAATTTATTTAAAATAAATAAAGAAACTAAAAATTTAAAAATAATAAATAAAAAAATAAAACATAAAGTCGGGTAATAACATGTGCGCTACAGTATATTTCCTAACTAGTACTAAAGTGCCACTTTTCCTTACGCGACTGCAGTTGGCCGATCGACGCGTAGCGAAGTTGGGCTAAGCAGTCAAGTGCGGAAAAGGTACTTTCGGCACGTGTTAGGACCGCTATTTTTTCTACAAGCGTAATAAAAACAATAAAATCAAATTTTATTATTTTCTTTTTATTATTATAATTCTAATACCCTACTTATACCTATTATTAATGTTGGTAAATGAAAATTCTTTATTGCGACTCTCTATAAATTGGTTCAAAATTTTTGTACTTTTCCGCACTAGTGCTAAAAAGTTACACTTTAGGAACTAAAATGCGTGCGAAAAAGTCAACTTTTTGCATGCGAGTAGGAAAAAATACTAAATGTTAACAACTAAACAAACACATGCATTTTATACATTTTATACTTTAGTACCAAATGTTATTACCGACTTCATGTTTTTAATTTTCTTCTATTTATTATTTTTAAATTTTTATTTACTTTATTTTCAAATCGTTTTAGTTTTCTTTTAAGTTTTTTTACTTTTTAGTTTATTACTATTATTTAATAGATATATACTCTAAACATCCTCTTTTTTTCGCCCTTTCGGGTCTTCCACCGAGGTCCGACCACCGCCCTCCTAGGTGGTGCGCTGCAGCCCTAGAGGCTTATTGTGCCTTGACTCTACTTTCTAATTCGAACACCATTCATTCCATAACAACGCAAAATCAAAGAAAGTGCGTATATATTATTAAATAAAAATAATTGTGTAGCATCAATTTCAGTTAATTTAAATAACACTTGGTTGCCTTTGCTCGATACTGAAGTATCTTCAGGAAAGCTAAAAATCAATTAACTAATTACCTTTTTTTGTGTTACAAATAGTAAATACACCAGTTACTTATGTCACTCATGACACATATGTCAAACTACTTTCAGTTTGAGATTCTAAAAGCACAAAATTTATTCATTTCTAATTTAAATATTAGTTAGTTTTTATTTTTATTTTTTAAGTTCATTTTTAACTTGACAACGGTGGCAGACTTGCCACCGAAACGTCGTTTTTTAATTCGAATTTTTGGGTTTTTTGGGGGTTTTCTTTTATGTTGTTTCAGGCGACCGGCAAGTTCATAGGGGTCAATAGGGCTGAGAAGGGTCAGCTCGTTTACCCGGGACCAGGACCGAAGCGGTCCCATTCTTTCCAGGCGTGTACCTAACAAAAGACCATCCAATAAATGAATCCGCCTAACCAATATAGAGCATATCTTCAATCGGTTTTTTAGCACAGGCTAATCGATCGCCGGCGGTTTTGCTCAATTGTAAGAAGAAAACCGCCGAAAATTAAAATTAATTTGTTATAACCGGCTTTTGCTTATAAAAACTATTAAACACCACCCAAAAATAGTTAAAATTAATCTAACCTTAATAATTATTTATTTTGCGTGTCATAGGCGTTTAGTTTTTGGTAGTTTTATTGTTTAATATTGTAGTTTAGTTAATAGTACCCTTTAGAAAAACAAATTGGAATAGTATAGCGGGATGAGGATAAGCAAATAAAACCACTGTTGTATTTATCCTAAAGTTTCGTGGCTGGATCGCCACTTTATCAAGGGCCTATAATTAAAAAGACACATTACAAAACTATTTCGTCACATGAGCCCAATTTTTTACAACGCCAAAAAACACTTTAAAAAAATATTGGCAGGCAGAAATGGGGAAAAATAACGTATCAGGACGTCATCGTCAGCATTAAAGTCAGCAATTAGATATAACCCAAAATTCTTAAAAAGGGGAAAATTATTTGATATGAAAATTAAATTATAAACAATAAAAAATAAAAATTAGAAAAAATGTATAAAGAATTGTCAAGAACACAAACGTTAAAGAAAAAAAAATTATTTACTATCCGGAATCAAACTCGGGACCTGTCGCTTACTAGTCAACAATTGTAGCCCTGTAGCTATGGGAGAACTTAAATACATTTTTTAACCTTAATAATATGCTTAAAGAAATAAGCCGTGTTTATGAATTATTTATCTTGTAACTTTGTAGGGGTCTCCCAGTTTCATTTTTGTTTGTTGATCAATATCTAATAAAAATAATATTAAGCAATACAACAAATAATTATTAAAGTTAAGTTGACTTTGACTATTATTCGACGGTTTTTAATCGTCTTTATAAGCAAAACTGCCGGACAGCGGCTTTTATCGATAAAATAAGTAATTACCGCAGATAATAAAAAAATTATTATAATTTTCGGCCGTTTTTATATACCTAGATATAAAAAATCGCCGGACGATGTTTTTTTTCTTAAAATAGAGCAAAACCATCGGCGGTCGTTTAGCCAGTGCCTTTTGTATTAAGGGTCCCACATTTGCTTCATAATACTCCGTTGCAAAGGGGGCAGGATTCAGGTTGTTAATCCAGCGAATCGTTAGCTTTTAACGATACTTTTATTACATCTCTCGTACTTTAAATTTTATAATATTTAATTAAAAACATGCAATTATATTAACAAAAGATTAATTTTATTTTAAGATGAACACCACTGGCCTGGGTGAGCAATAGGACCATATTTTACACCCACGACAGCCCGACTGGACATGGGACACGATAATGTTCGCACGATACGCTTAAAGCTCGAGTTAGAAGCGTGCTTTGATTAAACGCGGTGTCATTTGTAGAATAAGGGCCATATTTCCCGCGGAGGTCTTGGTGAGATTACTTAAAACATACAACATTCCATACGATTTTATGAATTTTTGTTTGTATCTTAAGTACAAGTGATCGATAGTGCTATCTTCTCTTATAGTTTTGGTTTTAAAAGTTGTTTTTTAGTAACGAAATGACAATATAATAATAGTTATTGACATTAGGAGGAAGAAAGGTTCCACTTTTTTTCCCGGGAATGTTTTGATCAAGCAATTATCTAAGGAAGGGAAAGACACTTTACTTTAGGAGGAATGTTTATTATTAACGTGACGTCTTATAATTCGATAGACCCGGCTGCAAGCACCAAAAAACATGACTCATGCCGGCGTTAGCTAGCCGCGTTCCATTTAATGGTTGAAGTGCAAGCGAGAAAGCGGAAAGCGACAAAGAGGCACCATCGGCCTCCGTATTTTACGTATATTACATACATACGTGCAGTGAAAAAAGTACAGGGGTTTTTAATATTGGGTATATTAATTAAGCTATTTTATACATTAAGTATACAATGTGTTAATAAAATGAAAAAATACAGTAATTGGTCAAATTAGATATAGGATTTTAAAAAATTACATATTTATAGTCAAATGAAGAAAATATGATATACAGGGCCAAATTAGCAAAAATCAGCAATGATAAAAATCCGTTATGTACAGGGTTTTTATGAAGTATGACTTATAAAATAAAAAAAGAGGATATTAGCTCTCTGAACACTGTTTTGTACAGGATGTTTATGTACATCTGGTTAGGACATGTAGGGTTATATTGTTTGATATTATACTTAGAACTGGGCTATTTTTGTTTTTTTTTATTGATATATTTTATACAGTGCTTTTAAAAAGTTTTTATATAATTTTATAGTGTTTTGTGTATCTTATATACATAATGTTTATGTATATCTGTCCAAAATATGAAGGATTTTATTTATTTTTTATGTGCTACAAAAATTTTTTGCAACTTTTTATTAAAATAAAATGTAAGAAATGATTGGTATACGTATATAGATGTTTCAAAAAAACTTAAAAAATTACAAAAAAATTCCCCAACCGCCCACGGCTACTTGATATATCGTTTCTCGCACAACAAAATCATTTTTATCTTATTTTATAATTTTCCTAAAATAATTTAAAAAAGTGTGAAAACAATTTTTCCTACGACCACATGTGAAAATAGTAAATAGCACACTGTTTTCATGCATAGAAAATGCCTTATATCACACTAGTGTTGCAAAGTACTTTACAGCACTAGTGTTGCAAATTATAATATAAAACTGTCATCGCTGTCATTGTTATTTAAAATAAATTTAGAGTTACCAGGCTGTTAACGGGATTTACATTGAAAAAGCCATGCAATATTTTTTAAATAAGGACATTTTTAAATTTTCAAATGAAAAAAGCTACTAGGTAGGTGATTTTTGATATAAAATTTTGTTAAACATTATAATATATCGCAGTAAGGAAAAGTATATATCACCCTAGTGATGCAAAGTTTTCAATTGTTTTCTTTTTTTTTGTGAAGAAACAATTTTTATTTGTTTTGGTAAATAACTTGTGGTCGTAGGAAAAATAGTGTACATTACTTGGGTGAAAATCACTTTCTTACACTCGTGGGTATGTCTCACTCGGCTAACGCCTCGTGTAACAATATCACACTCGTGTGAAATAAGTCAGTTTCCACCCTTGTAATGTAATATACTATTCCGCACTCTCTATCTTGCGTGTGGAAAGTAAAATAAAAATGATCTAAATTTTAACTAGCTGTAAAATGTTTGCTATTGGAGGTATTGAAATAAAATTTTAGCTCTAGATACTTGGTATGGGTAGGTTTATACCAGCATATCCAAAACCTATACAGAGTGTCCCAAAAATAGTTAATCTAAAATGTAAAAAAATATATTTAAAATTCGATATTGACGTTACCATTACAATTGAAAAAAGATGTTTTATGGGAATTATACACAGTATATTAAAATATTTAAATCTGCTATACAGGGTAGGTCAAAAAAATGTTATATTAAAAAAAACCTAAAAACTATTATTCATCATAACTTCCGTATTATATCATTGAGTTACAAAATTGCATAAATATATAGATTTGCAAACCAATAATTAACATCTAAAAAAATAATATACAGGATCTCCCAAAAAACAGGTAACTTAAGTTAAAAAAAAGAATTAAAATAAGAAATTGACGTAACTATTGCAATTAAAAAAATAACTATTTAAAGAAATTAAATAGTTTTTAAGTATCTAAACTATAAAACCGCTATACATGGTGAGTCAAAAAGATGTTATTTTAAAAAATCCCAAAGACTAAAATTCATTATAACTACCGTTATTATATTATCTAAAGAGTTAGAAAATTGCTTATAAAGATTTGCAAACCAATTAATAACATTTAAAAAATATTATACAGGGTGTATCAAAAAATTGTTATTAAGTTTTTATGTTAAATTTTCCCAACAACCTCTTATATTTCGATGGAGCCGGCTGCACGCACCAAAAACATGACTCATGCCGGCGTTACCTCGCTCTGAATCGTTTAATTTAAGGCTTGAAGTGCAAGCGAGAGCGCGGAAGAGGCAAAATCGGCCTCCATCTTCGACATCTGTTTCTTTTCTACTTACTACTGTTTTCGTCAAGTATGAAGTGAAGTGAAAAGTGAATGTGGTGTCAATTGTTTATAGCAACGATAATTGCGGCAATAAAGGTAATGATTCCTTTGACGTTGTCACGTTCAACTATCGTTAGTAAACCAATTGCAGACAATCGATTTTTTTTTGCT
This sequence comes from Listronotus bonariensis, assembly GCA_014170235.1. Classification (NCBI taxonomy): domain Eukaryota; kingdom Metazoa; phylum Arthropoda; class Insecta; order Coleoptera; family Curculionidae; genus Listronotus; species Listronotus bonariensis. The sequence continues at coordinate 3,256 of JACEGR010003781.1, read as the reverse complement.
ACTACCTTTGGCTAAATAAAAAAACTTTCCTATTGGGCTGCAATATCGGAAAAAAGTATTCTATTTAATTTAATTTGCGTCCTTGTATCTCGTAATATTTGAACATCAGTTAAAATATAACATTCAAGTCATCAAACATCATAAAATCTTTCGTTGTCAAGACTTGTTTTTATAATAAATGAGACACAAAATATAGACGACGACAATATTTTCCAAAACATTTTGATAGCTGCAAGGCTAGTATCATGAAGTGAGATTACTTAAATAGCAGTACAAGTGGACTATAGTGCTATTTTTTTTCATATATGTAGTTTTGGTCTTAAAAGGTGGTTTTTAGCTACAAAAACCTTTATAATATTTCGGCTTGTGAAAATCGTTCAAAGCGTATTGAATTGTACATATATAATTTTCGTTATCCCCGAATTATTTTCTTCAAAGTTAAAAAAATAACCATGCTCGAGCATGTCAATATTACTTTTTTTAAACTTTATAGCCCTCCACTTTCTACGTTACTCTTAAATTGTCAGATTGTAATTAACTCACCCTATCTTAATCTGACGCGTACGACAATTTCTGAGGGATATATTTTTGTTTTTTACGATCGCCCCTGTACACGGGCTCATATATGGTGAAGGTACTTCACCGGATACAAGGTATCCTCCGGTATATTTTTCTCTCCATTATTATTATCCTATCCCATTTAGCATCAGAAATTGGGGCAATACTTTTACCATATAGGTTTAAATAAAATTAACCACTTTTGTGTTAACTATTCCTTTATTTGGAAACAAAATTAAAAAATACCACACTACATACAATAGTATAAATAAAATCATAATTAAACCTAATATTAGGAAACACACTTCAATACTCTTAACTTAACTTAATTTTATAACCCAATTTTAATAAAAATAAATATATAGTTTACACAAGTTTAAGTTTAAGTCGTCAAACAAAATTTGTCTCGGTTTAAATAAGCATCACCTACCCAGATTAGAAAATAAATAAACTTTTGTATTTTAAGAAAATTTTGTTAGGTTCTATAATCCAAGCAAAGAGCTTTAGCTAAAACCAATTGATCCTGGTACTATTAATATACAGGGCTAGTAGAAAAACCGAAACGGTGAATTATCTCAGGAACCGTTAAATATAAATTAACCAAATTTTGTGCAGGGGGTAACTAAACTTGAAGAATTATATTTTCAAGGTAAGGAAATTTTAAAATTTTAAATGGAATACCCATTTTTATTTATTGTGATCATTTGCTTGTATAAACTTTATTATGACCTGATATTATCATTTCTTACTCCTCAATACGAAGATATGGCATCAAGCTTGATTTCAGAAACGACCAGGTATGGTCAATTATCTCAAAAACAATCCTACCGTAATTCGTCAAAATTAGTACAGGGGAGTAACTGGACATTTTAAATTCAGAAATTGCATTTGTGATATTTCATAATTAAATTGCCCTATTCCCTTTACAAGATTTTTTAAAACGTCGCGAAAATGCTATTCATAATTTTAGAAAGTCTACTTTTACCCCTGTACCAATTTTGACGAATATTGGTTAGATCCTTTTTAGATAATTGACTACCTAGCCGTTTTTGTATTAATTTCGAAAAAACATGATTCCATATCTCCGAAATTAACAGGAGTAAAAACGATAATATTAGGTCATATTAAAGATGATACAAACAATTGATTACAATAATAAAAAATAGGGTATTCCATTTAAAATTTTAAAATTCCCTAACCTACAGGGAAAACTATAAACTTAGCGACCTTGCAAATATTTTTTTATTTCTTTATGTTCAGTTACCCCTTGGCACAAAATTTGGTTCGTTTTTATTTAACGGTTGCTTTTTGCAGTAAAGATTAAACATAAGCCAACATAAACCAAATTGTAGTTTTAGCTGTTGATAAATGACTTTTCTATAAACTAAAATTTATATAAAAAAACATGCGGGCAAAATAATATTAAAACTGAAGATTTAGGAGAAACCCCTAAAGATGCAAAAAAAGAAATATGAAGTCAGCCGAAAGTAAAAATACTAAACTAAACACTCAAGAATGTATACCAATAATCTTGGCAAAAAGATACAAGTGAAGATATTGTTAAATTTAAAACAAAAAATTTGAGACTTCTTTATCAGAAAATGGCTTCAAAGCCCACAAGACGTAAAGGTTGCTGGGTCATATAGGACTCTGGTTATTAAAGATAGATTATTACAAAAGGTCTTCAAAAGTTAAAAGGTAAAATTCATAAATACAGATCATACTACCAACCAAAAAGGATTCCCCAAAGTGTTGCAAATGTTGCACAATGGGAAGGTTACCATTTCAGAGCTATAAAGACTCTTAAAAAGGTTCGAAGATGGTGTTCCTGGCTGGGAAGTTGTAAAAAACTGGTGCCAGAAAGAGTTGTAAAATTAATAATAAAAAAGTTTCCCATATGTAGAAAACTTAGCGGACACGCTTTATAACTAATTGTTCAAACTTAAGAAAAAATACATTACATTAAATTTATTTATACGTTTTATATTTATTTTTTATAAAATATAATACCGGATGATGCGTCGCCGAGTGGAATATATGAGAAATTTTATGTAAATTTTAAGGAGGTTAATTATGGCTCAATTGTACATTTTATAAAAAAATGTAGAACAACTTTTTAACGAGACTAATCTGACAAACCAAGTTTAAAAAAATTTCAATTAACGAATATGAAATTATTTCATTGATTGTAATTGCAAAATTACCAAATTTTTGGTTTAGGTAAAACCAAGTAGTCAAGATCCGGCATTAAAAAATATACCCCTATCTGTTAATTAAATGAAAAATTATTTTCTAGGCAAATTTTAATGTAGTAAATGCAAATGAACAGACTCTGCCAGCATAAGTCTGCTACAATTATTAATAATTAATTATTTAACACTTAATTTATTTTTAATTGTTACCTTTACATGTTAATTGCATGTACCAAACAGTATATTATAAACCTTGTTGTAGTAAGCACCCATCTCTATTACTGCTACATCTACCTGCAGCCAGGTGAGAACATTTTCTGTTTGGTTTATGCAATTAACATGTAAAGGTAACCATTATAAATAAATTAGGTCTTAATTAATAAATTTTTAATAATTGTAGCAGACATATGCTGGCAGAGGTTGTTTACTTGCATTCACTACATTAAAATCTGCCTAAAGAATATAATTTTATTCAATTAACAGATAAGGGTATATTTTTTAATGCC